>WNWK01000140.1:0-150000 GCA_009830355.1 Cherax destructor
CCTCCGCGCCCAAGAGGACCTCAACACCGCAAGTAGTGCAGATGCTGCATGGAACCCGTGCCATATCCTACCCATCATGCCAGTAAACCAGCAATCCGGGATAGCAACCTCACATCCACCGAGCCACCTCGCGAACAAAAGAGAGGGCGGCCGGATATCCGCCACAAAGCATACCGCCTTGCCACCACCCCGGAACCGAAAGGTGGCCTCCAGAGATACACCCGTCGCCCGAAAGATACCCAAGGCCACCCCCCGGGAGACCGGAGAGGGATTGGGACATCCCCAGGCGATCCAGATTCCACGGCAAACTACACCACCGCCAAGAACCTCAACGGAATAGGAATGTACCACGGTACCCTTCCCCCTACCTAGGAACTAGAATGCCTGTGGAGAGAAGCTCCCAGGGTAAAAATGGGAAGGAAATAAGGGAGGGATGAGGAGGGGGAGGAGGAAAGGGAAAAGGGAGGATGGGGAAGATGGGAAAAGGGAGGGGGGATTGGGGGGTAATTAGGTTCGGTCTGAGGAAGAAGACCAAAAGGTCCAATTCCTCAGACCGATAGCCTTTTTACCTCGTCAAGGAGCCCCCCTTAAAGAGGCACAAATCCCAAAATATTTTGAATATTTCCAATATTCCACAAGCCAATTGTAGAACAATAATTTTTTTATAATTTCTGTTAATATTATTGTATTTACTTCAATAATAAATGGAGGGCTTCATGAATTAAGTCAACTTCCGAGATATTCATATACGTACATGTATAACACCACACTAGAGATCTAGTGAAGCTAGCCTCTCAAAAACTCCATTTTCTCTTACCCAGGACCAAAGAACACGTTATAGGAAGGAGCAGTAATGATTTTATATGCTCGGACTGGTCCTGGACACTCGCCATATTATGGCCTATTTTATTCATTCTAGAGTATATATCATGTTTCTATGTTACTTATAGTGTTTATGTCATATTAGTTCAATTCTGATAGATAAACAAGCAGTAGAATTGATATTAGCGTTATATTGAAGTATTTTCTCCTGTCCCTGGGGTGGTTTTTGGGGGGCTGGAACGGATTAATGGCATTTTAATTAATTTCAATGAGGGAAAATTGATTTGATATACGTGCAAATTGAGTTACGAGCTCAGTCACAGAACGAATTAAACTCGTAAGTCAAGGTACAACTGTATTTACTTATTTATATTTATGTAGCTAGTTATCTATTTAACTGCCAGATTAGCTCACAAAAAGTTAGGTAAAATGTTAAATTTATGTTAGCTATCTACTCAATAGCTATTTATCTTTCTACTTAATTTACCCTACTAGTTATTTCAGGGGTGATTTTGCTAGTTGATTTAAACTAGTTTTCTTAACTGGCTGTAAAGCAACATATTTAATAAACTTTCAGGCTAGTTAGCTTTTTACTTGGGTTTGGAACTTTTTTTTTTTTTGGTTAAATGATTCTCATAGGCCAACAAGTTTGGAACCAGTTTTTTTTTTTTTTTTTGGTTAAATGATTCTCAGGGGCCAACAAATGCCCACCAAGCATGAAGTAAATGACAAATGACTGACTCCTCTACTCTCCACTCTCAGCAGTCACCATCTGTGCTTTCTCTCATCGTACTGCATCCTCTATGTCTGGGTTCCTTTCCACAGCCTTTGCCTACCCCTAGACATCCTAATCCTCATTTCTCAATGGCTACATAGCTATTAGCCTAGGTAGGGTAATTAGGTCCATTCCAATAACCCAGCATAAATCAGTATGACCTTCAGCTATTACCTAATCACTATGCTTAATCACTATGACTAACACCTAATCCCTGAACATGTGAATACAGATAAGCATTAATGGCCATTATCTGGTCAGCAACACTACCTCACCTCACTCACCTGTACCAGCAATACTGCTGCATCACCTGGGGAATGGGAGGCATTCAGGTTCATTTCAAGGAAGGAGAGAAGTCGAGTTCCTTGGATTAAGAGCCCCATACTGACATCCTGGCACAGCAAATCTCTTAAAGAGCAAGGGTCATACAACTGGAAAATGAGAGGAAATCAGGTTTAATATCAGTGAGAGGTTAGTTCTAATGCCTTGGACTGACATCTTCACTGACACCCCCTTGAAGGGTACTGGTAATTTCAAGTACACATGTCAAGGTTACATAGATTACAACAAACATGAAGCTGTATAAAAACTATTAGTTCAGTTATATACAAAAAAAAAAAAAATGGCATTTCCTTAGCTGATACCATAGTATTAAAAAAAATATTTTTAATCTGAAAAGGACTGTGGCCATCCTTCGTAAATGTATCCTCCTTTGTATACTTGCATTTACATATACAGTTGACCTTTGAACAACACAGGTTTAAAATGCGCAGGTCCACTTATATGCAGATTTTTTCAATAATTATATTGGAAATTTTTTTGGAGATTTACGACAATTTGAAAAAACTCAGACAAACCATGTAGCCTAGAAATATCGAAACAATTAAGAAAAAGTTAGGTATGTCATGAATACATAAAATATATCATTTACTACTATAAAATACACACAAATATATTATAAAAAGTTCAAATTTATCAACACTTATGCACAAAAACACTTACAGATTGTAAATGGTGTCATTTGCAGTCAAGAGAAATGTAAACAAATGTAAAGATGCAATATTCAATCATATCTGCATAAAATTAACTAGTACATACTGTACTACTGTTATACATATTACTACTGTTAGTAATATGTATAACATCTACAATGTTTTGTATCATATAAGACAATATTGATGTAGGTACCGACAGAAATTATTCATCTTGTAAACAGACTACGTAAATATTTCTTAATATTTTCTTTTCTCTAGCTTACTTTATTGTAAGAATACAGTGTTTATTGTATCAGTAAGGCTTCCTGTCAACTGTAGGCTATTAGAAGTTTAGGTTTTGGAGTCAAAAGTTATACGCGGATTTTCGACTGTGAAGGGGGGTCGGCGCCCCTAACGTCCGAGTTGTTAAAGGGGTCAACTGTAAAATAAATTAGATGAATGCAAATTTTTGACCACTGATCTGGTATAAAGGAGAGGGAAGATGCATGATAGTGGAAATGCAAGAGCTAAAAAGTGGATATACAGAAAATAGCAAGAATCAGCTGGTTCATATAGTTTAGGTCTGTATTAACAGTAATTTCTGAGCTGTGATATTAGGAGTGGTTTCTTCAATAACAAGCACTTTCTGCACAAAACTGAATTAGTATACAACTTTGCCCTATTCCCTTTAAAACAAAACTGTTAACACACTACTTTGTTTCATAATACAGTATATCTTACATTTCCACTGTATACTTATGTATGCAGGTTAACCTTGTCCTCTTAAGGAATCAATGTTTAGCTTTCTGAAGATAGACATGCTGTACTATTCATTTCCTGTTCCAGACTTCCAAATAGTGTTGTCAGCTCTTATATACACTTCACTACCTTCCAAAAGTATATTTGCTGAACTCTCTGCCTCAGTTATTAACCATTTAGAGTATAATGATAACCAAGTTGTATATGTTAACACATTACTGTTGTGTAACAATGGTGAATTAATTGAATCACAGGTATCCAACCCCTGTATAGGCCTTCTGTGTCCTAATAATGTCTCCAGTCACAGCTGACCCAAACTCTGTAAATTGTCTTCCTGGACCCTGACAATACCTCTGCTGTTACAGCTGCATCAGTCCCTGTACACACTTTCTGGTCCCTAACAATACCTCCACTGTTGCAGTTATGCTAGCCTCATCACGATGGCAATCAACAGCAGCAGTCGCAAGAAGATGACTCTGGCAGAAATCTACCAGTGGATCACTGACAGCTTCTGCTACTACCGCCAAGCTGCCTCTGGCTGGAAGGTGAGCTTCTTCCCTCCTCAGGGCCACATAGACCCTGTTGAAGCTATCTTTGCAACTATGTAAAGTGTGTGTATCAATGTGTAATAGCTCCACATGTTTCCTGCAGAACTCTGTGCGCCACAATCTCTCTCTCAACAAGTGCTTCAAAAAGGTACCGCGTACAAAGGATGACCCTGGCAAGGGTTCCTATTGGGCCATCGATGCATCCCATACTGCCGACGACCCA
Organism: Cherax destructor; assembly: GCA_009830355.1. Classification (NCBI taxonomy): domain Eukaryota; kingdom Metazoa; phylum Arthropoda; class Malacostraca; order Decapoda; family Parastacidae; genus Cherax; species Cherax destructor. Next base: position 4,102 of record WNWK01000140.1, read on the forward strand.
CTCTCCAAGAAAAGGAAGCAGTCATGTCCCAGGGTAATTATTACATTAATGGGGAAGCACTAAACCCATTAAGGTCATACAGCACATGGGGAATGGAAGATAATTAGGTTAGATCCAAGAAAGGAGAGAGTAACTCCTGTAGAAACCTGTGTGCGCATCTTTGATACAATTGATTGTCTTTGGTAATAAATAAAATAATTAATTCTTGCCTTTCACAAATCTACAGTTAATTTTTTTCTGGATAAAAATTGATAGAAGAGAGAAGGAACCAGTCACTCATTAATGACAAATTTGAATGGACTTACCAGGGATGTGGCATCTCTTCCTAGCTGACTTTGCTCTTGCTGGCTACACCTAAATCTAGTACTTTGTGATTGGTTACCTGTAAAATATAACTGATCTGTAAACAAAGTCAGGATCAACAATTATTAGTATACTTCAGACTGACAACAAACATGATCACTAGGGTATCAAGAAGTAATATTGAAATCCTATTTCAAGTAATGATCCTACCTATAATTGCCCTGCTCAAACCTCAGAAATGACTGTTCTGTACTATGGTAGCCATCAGTGCTGCTTAATTATGTCCACAAAAGTTCCTTACAGAACTGACTGATGCAGCAGAGACCATAAACATGGTACATTGACTTCCTAGTGATCTGTCAACTACCACTTGATTTTTTTTAACACGTCGGCTGTCTCCCACAGAGGCAGGGTGACCCAAAAAAGAAACTTTCACCATCATTCACACATAATCACTGTCTTTGCAGAGGTGCCCGTGCCCAGATATGACAGGTGTCACTTCAAACGGCCAATATCCCAAACCCCTCCTTTAAAGTGCATGCATTGTACTTCCCATCTTCAGGACTCAAGTCCAGCTAACCATTTTCCCTGAATCCCTTCACAAAATATTATCCTGCTCACACTCCAACAGCTCATCAGGTCCCAAAAACCATTCGTCTTCATTCACTCCTATCTAAGATGCTCACACATGCCTGCAGCATGTCCAGGCCCCTTGCACACAAAACCTCTTTTTACCTCCTCCCTCCATCCTTTCCTAGGATGACCCCTTCCCCTCCTCCCCTCCACTACAGATTTATACATCTTCCAAGTTTTTCAATTTTGCTCCATCCTTTCTAAATGACCAAACCACCTCAATAATCCCTCTTCAGCCGTCTGAATAATACATTTTTGTAACTCCACACCTTTTAATTTCCACACTATGAATTCTATGCATAATATTTACACCACACATTGTCCTTAGACACGATATCTCCACTGCCTCCAGCCTCCTCTTTGCAGCATTCACAGCCCATGCCTCACATCCATATAAGAGCGTTGGTACCACTATACTCTTGTACATTCCCTTCATTGTCTCCATGGATAATGTTTTTTTGTCTCCACAGATACCTCAATGCACCTTTTTTTCTTCATCAATTCTATGGTTAACCTCGTCCTTCATAAACCCATCTGACAAATCTACTCCCAATTATCTGAACACATTCACTTCTTCCATACTCCCTCCCTCCAATGTGATATCTAATTATTCTTTACCTAACTCATTTGATACCCTCATCACCTTACTCTTATTTATGTTCACTTTCACCTTTCTTTATACACCCTCCCAAACTCGTCCACTAACCTTTGCCATTTCTCTTTAGAATCTCCCAAAAGCACAGTATCATCAGCAAAAAGTAACTGTGTCAACTCCCATTTTGTATTCAATTCCCCATAATTTAATGCCACCCCTCTCCCCAACACCCTAGCATTTACTTCTTTTACACCCCATCTATAAATATGTTAAACAACCATGGTGACATTACACATCCCTGTCTAAGGCCTACTTTTACTGGAAAGTAATCTCCCTCTCTTCTATACACCCTAACCTGAGCCTCACTATCCTCATAAAAACTCTTTACAGCATTTAGTAACTTACTACCTATTCCATACACTTGAACATCTGCCACATTGCTCCCCTATCCACCTGCCTTTTCTAAATCCACAAATGCAATGAAAACCTTTATCTAAATATTGTTCACTTATATGCTTCAATGTAAACACTTGATCTACACATTCCCTGCCCATTCTAAAGCCTCCTTGTTCATCTGCAATCCTGCTCTCTGTCTTACCTCTAATTCTTTCAATAATAACCCTACCATACACTTTACCTGGTATACTCAGTAAACTTATTCCCCTATAATTTTTACAATCTCTTTTGTCAACCTTTCCCTTATATAAAGAAATTATCCACCAACCTCTGCATGGATAATTTCTTTATATAAGGATAAGGGTATGTAAAAGAAGGAAATTAAAAGTGAATATAGGAAAGAGTAAAGTAATGAGGATAACAAAAAAATTAGATAATGGAAGATTGGATATCAGATTGGAGGGAGAGAGTATGGAGGAGGTGAATGTGTTCAGATATTTGGGAGTGGATGTGTCAGCAGATGGGTATATGAAGGATGAGGTGAATCATAGAATTAACGAGGGGAAAAAGGTGAGTGGTGCACTGAAGAGCTTGTGAAGACAGAGAACTTTATCCAAGAAAGCAGATTGGAATGTATGAGAGTATAGTTATACCAACACTCTTGTATGGGTGTGAGACATGGGTTGTGAATGTTGCAACAAGGAGAAGGCTGGAGGCAGTGGAGATGTCGTGTCTGAGGGCAATGTGTGGTGTGAATATAATGCAGAGAATCCATAGTTTGGAGATTAGGAGGTGTGGGATTACCAAAACTATTATCCAGATAGCTGAGGAGGGGTTGTTGAGATGGTTTGGATATATAGAAAGAATGGAGCAAAATAGAATGACTTCGAGAGTGTATAAATCTGTAGTGGAGGGAAGGCGGGGTAGGGGTCGGCCTAGAAAAGGTTGGAGGGAGGGGGTAAAGGAGGTTTTGTGTGCGAGGGGCTTGGACTTCCAGCAAGCGTGTGTGAGCGTGTTAGATAGGAGCGAATGGAGACAAATGGTTTTTAGGACTTGACGTGTTGTTGGAGTGTAGGCAAGGTAACATTTATGAAGGATTTCAGGGAAACCGGCAGGCCAGACTTGATTCCTGGAGATGGGAAGTACAGTGCCGGCACTCTGAAGGAGGGTTGTTAATGTTGTAGTTTTGTAGCTGTAGTGTAAGCATGCCTCTGGCAAGACAGTGATGGAGTGAGTGATGATGAGAGTTTTTCTTTGTTGGGCCACCCTGCCTTGGTGGGAAACGGCCGATGTGTTAATAAAAAAGAAATTATACACACTCTCTGCCAATCCCTAAGTACCTTCCCCTCTTTCATACATTTATTGAACAAAAGTGCCAACCGCTCCAAAATTATATCCTCTTTCCCCTGCTTTTAACATTTCTGTCATGATCCCATCAGTTCCAGCTACTTTACCCCCTTATAACCCCTTAATGTATCAGACTTAATTTTGCTGGGCTGAGGTGAAGATCTTGCAAGCATCAACACTAATTTCAGCTTGGACTCTCCTCCTCATCCCTTCATCATTTGAATCACGATGGCAGTTACCACAGATGACATCAACCTTTCAAGAACTGATCTAAACAATATGCAAACTCTCTGCAATAACATTGCTCCCAAAGGCAATCATCTTACATAGTTTTCTCCAATAATTTTTAATTATACGTATAAATGTTATTTAATCCTTTGACTGTTTCGGACGTATATATAAGTCTTACGAGCCAATGTTTCGGACGTATTTATAGGCCTAAATTCTAGTGGCCTCAAATCAAGCAGGAGAAAGCTGGTAGGCCCACATGTGAGAGAATGGGTCTGTGTGGTCAGTGTGCACAGTATAAAAAAAATCCTGCAGCAAGCAGTACATAATGAGAAAAAAAAAACTCTGACCGTGTTTTTGGATTAAAACGCCGACTTTGAGGTGTATTTTCGTATAGTATTTATAGTTGTATTCTCTTTTTCATGGTCTCATTTGATAGAATGGAAAACATATTACAGGAATAGAGATGATTTTGATTAGTTTCATGATGTAAACGATCTTGAAATTGAGCTCAAAGTAGCGGAAATGTTCGATTTTTGCCAATGTTCAAAAGTAAACAAATCACACCACGCGTCCAATACACATCAACTGGTGAGTCTAATATTCATTCACAAGTGCACAGATATTATTTATACAATTTTTACAATAATGCAATAGTCTGCATAACAATAAATCTTCTATTTCTTGTGTGAATAAAAAATCAAAATAGAAAGCAAGAGTAATGTAAGAGGGGCCTAGAGACGTGACTAATGAACAGATAACATCTTATTTTAGTGCTAGGGATCTCTGCATTGTTTATTCTGGACCCTATTTTGAAATTGACATGTTTTATATTTTGCATGAAATTGGCAAAATTGTCATTTTCTGAACACTTTATTGGGTAGTTGAAATTGGTAAATTGGTGATTTCTTGTACTCAATCGATAGAACAAATGGAGTTCTAAAGAAATAGCTATGAGTTTGGTCGACTGTCCCAATGGAATTGGCCGAAAATAGGGCTCAAAGTCGGCGAAATCGCTGATGCGTATATATCACTGACATCGCTAAATTTGTGAGAGCGTAATTCCGTAAGTTTTCAATCAAATTTCATACTTTTGGTGTCATTACCATCGGGAAAAGATTCTATATCATTTCATAAGAAAAAATAATTTTTTTTTTTTCCAAAATTTTCTGACAGAATGACAGTTTCAGAATGGGGCCTCCGACAGTCAAAGGGTTAAGCCTTCCTGATGAACTATTGGAAATATATATTTGGGAAGGCTTGTGCCCCCTGCATCTCATTCAGTGCTTGATTTTCAAACATTTACCAAGTATTAACACCTTCAGGAGGAAATTTTTGAGAATTTGTATGTAAATTTTTTCACACTTCCAGTTCCTTGAATCAAGAGTCCCTTACCCATCTTCCTTGAAGGGAAGTATAGTATAACTCCCATCAAGTTCCTGTTCACTTACATTTAAGTGCTCAGTATAGCAAAGAAAATATTCCACAGATCTTAGTGTTTCAGCTATAGAACCTATGAACCCTTGTAATTTAGTGTTAATGTTTGATCAAATGAACATGACACATGCAAGATTAATATAATTGTATTATTATATAAATTACATGGGGAAGTGTAATGATCATACAGTGCCTGGGGAATGGAAAGCAATCAGGTCTTATCCAAGGAATGAGAGAATAGCTCCAGTTCCTTGGATCACAAGACCTTCATCAGCATCAAGGTCTACTCTTGAGGAAAATATGCAAAATTAAAAGTCATCTTCTCCTCAGTTCAACCCGTATCTGACGATGAGTGACAGAACTACCTCGTACAACACTGCCCTGAGCAAGACAGATGTCAGTGCCTCCACAGTAGCAGCCATGGCTGCTGCTGGAGTGCCTGACACCCACTTAGGACCTGGTGGCACCCTCGTCAGCTCCTGGAGTCACCAGGCCACGCTTGAACCTTGGACACAACACCAGCAGTTCTGGAACTCCGATCCCGAGGGTGAGCAACACACATCTGCTAGATGGCTGCTGTGTATTATCATACTGATGGGGAAATGCTCAAGCTTTAAGGGCTATACAGTGCTTGATCCAAGGAGAGAGTAGCTCCAATTACTCAGATGAAGGTCACTTCACCAGCATCAAGGCTGGTGTAGAAGCTTTAGATCAAAGATGTTTTAAAATTCCATAGTCATCCACTTGCTTATTCAGAGCCTCTTGAAGCCCACAATAAGTAATGTTGAGAGGATACAGTATATTAATAAATTCCAGTGAGTTCAAATTACGCCCAATTATATATTCATCTTTCATGTACATAATTTGCAGTGTTGCCCATGTACACAAGAAAAAGCTGTTTATAGGGCATCATAAGTCAGTTGTTCCATAATGACATTTCTTTTTCAGGGTTCGCATTAGACAGTCGACCAGTAGCCAGTGTGCCTGTGAGTGTGGGAGTAGGGGGAGTGGTGGAAGGTGAACCTGCTGGAGTGGATGGTATCACCATGAAAGAGTGCGATCTACACCTTCTCAATAATCTCACACCTGAGTTACTTAAAGAATATTCTGACCTCTTTACATCATCTGTAGGAAGTCAAAATGTGGTGGGGAGTATGGGATATGGGTATGGGGTACTTCCTGTGTCCATGCCCATGAGCACCACCATGCCCACACTCACAACCCTCTCCACTTCCATGCACACTACTCAAAGTGTGTCAGTAAATAGTATACCTATTCCCCTACAAAGTGCATCAGGTGAGACACTTGAAACATTAGTCGCAGATCCTTTGCTTGTGTCCAATGCTGTTTCTCCTGATGATGTGCTTAGATCACCTCAGCAAGCCAGCAGTCCTGGGGAGCTGCCTCTGGATGGTAGTTTTAGTTTAAGTGGGCACAGTGACTTAGGGGAGAACAGCACCTCACTGGCATCTCTCAGCGAAACAGTAAGTGCTGCCAGCCATGGGTCTGGCGGGACAGTAACCATCATGAGACGGGAACCTTCCATCTCAAGTCCCCAGCCTCTGTCAGAACCTCTGACTCACCTGCTGGCTCCTCTGACGCCCCCGGGACACACCCGTGCCCTCCACAACAATAATCCCACCACTGATGATGACGGACTAGAAGGAGCACTGGTGTGTGGTCTGGCTGAGAATATGGAGGCTATCCAGGTGGGACTCATCACTGGCTCAGGCCCACATTCTGACGATGAAGAAATCACTGACGACTTCAATTGGGAGAGGCTCCTCTAGAGCAATCTTTGTTCTCATCATTATATTTCTGGGGAAATACTAAACCTGCAGTGGATATACAGTGCATGGAAAATGGGATGTAATCATGTTTGATCCAAGGAAGGGAAAGATAGCTACAATTCCTTGGCGTAAGAGTTTCCCCTGGTAATAATTGTGTCCAAAGCCAATGTGACATAACATATCAAATGAAATACAAACATGAGTTGTTTTAGTGCTGTGCACTAATGGTTTGAAGAAGTGTTTGAAAGTTATACATATATTTTCCTGTAGTTTGTGTTGATTTTGTATACAGGATATTCTTAGCTTTAAAAAGCCTCACAATAACTGTTGTGTGGAAGCAGAATATAAATATATGAATATATGCACACACACAGTACATATAGTACTTAATTATTTGGAAAAAACAATGAAATATCAACAAAACAAAATCCTTCAAAGAAGGTGCATTGGTAATGAAGGGCTTTTGATCCAAGGATTTGAAGCTACCCTCCCTTTCATCAAACCTGATTACCTTCCATTCCCCTAGCTATGTTTGGCCCCTAGGGTTTTAGAACTTCCCCATGAATTTAAAAATTACAATAATAATAACAGAGTGCTTTTGTACATTTACACACACATTGAATGAATTATTTATCCAGAGAAGAGTTCTAATCTTGCATAGTTCAGTCCCCTTTATCCCTTTAAGATGGGTGCGTTCATGCCAGTGAAGAGCTCTTACTCCAAGGAATTGCAGCTCTCCTTCCCTTGGGTAAAACCCATTTACTTCCCATTCCCCATGTACTGTTCAATCCCTATGGGCTTAGCACTCCCCTGTGAATCATCTTATCCAGTCTTAAGACTAAAAGAACAGTATTGTTGTCATACCTTTAAAGTGACAGCTGCAGTGCCACAGTAAATGGTCTTTGTATCTTCAGACCTGTTGGTTTTGGTCAGTGTGTAGGCCCTGGCAGTGCTTTGTCTTGTAGATCTTCAGGTCATGGTTGTCTTTGTAAATCGTGAGGTTCTGATAGAAGTTTACATCTTAATAGATCTTCAGGTGCTGGTGGTGTTTGTAAATCTTCAAGTCTTGGTGGTGCATAGAGATTTTCAGGTCATGGTGGTCAGGGAGTTGATTTTCCTCTCTGGTAGTGATTGTTTTGGAAGATAAAGTGCTACTCATCCTTTCTTTGTTATGCATTATAATGCACTAAACCCAGAGGGTCATTCAGCACTGTAAAAAAAAAAAGAAAACAAGCATCAAAATAAGTAAATTAGTAGTAAAAAAAAAGGTAAATTAAAAAGTGCTACTCAAAAAAATAAATTGGAGACAAAAAGCAAATCGTACAAGAGAGTGTGATGGTTGCAAAGGTAACAAAGCTAATGTTATATAATAAAGCAAAAAAATTCACAAGCACTTACACACTAAACCATAAATAAAAGAATGACAAAATAAGAATAAAGCAAGTTACAAAAGAATGGTGGTACAACAAAGCAAAGGTGACACAAACAATAAGTAAATGGTACAATCTCCAAGGTTAAGTGTGAAGCAATGCTTACAGAATGCAATTCACAACAGTCAAAATTTGTTCTTAGTCAAACCCTGAAATGCTGTATATACATACTATAGGTAGCTTAAGAGAAAGGGGGAGAATCTTAAATTTACTCGAAGTTGATACCAACATATCAATAAAAAATCTATGGTTTAAAAGAACAAGAGAAAGGGGTTGATCTCAGGAGGTACATTCACTACAGTTTCCAAATCATTCCTGGTTGATGCTAACAAATTAGCCAAAAATGCAGTATAAAATAATGGGGAGATCCCTTAGGGCACAGATCAAAATACAGAAACTAAAATTCATTTCAAGTCTCAAGAATACCTAGTTAAAAAAAAAAAAAAAATATGCAACAGCCAAAATTCCCAGACCATCCTCTTAACAGACAGTATTTTACTGTTGCTAAGATAATCAAATAGTTGACTGTTTCACGAGCCTTGAACAGTGATCATATGACTAATTTTTCAGGCGTGTCAAACTTTTATCACCTTTAACTTTCATTTAATTAGTAGACAATGTGGTTAATTTTTATTGAAAGGACAATCTAACCAAACTTTAAGAACATCAAGAAATTTGCTGCAAACCGTACATGAAAAATCCACACAGGATTTGCGATAATGGGTTGAAATTCCAGGAAAAAGGGGTGGGGCACAATACAGGAGGCACAGAAATAGGGAAAACAATGAGGTGGGGGCAATCAGACTTAATCTAAGGCTGGATACTTCCAATTACTCGGATTAAAGAGCCATTCACCAATTTTAAGGCACCCCCCCTTTGAAGGATGGTGCTGTTTGTCCTGGTACATCTGCAGGTCTTGGTGGTGCTGTTTTTTATTCTAGATCTTCAGGTCCTGATGGTGCTGTTTGTATTCTAGAACTTCAGGTCCTGATGGTGCTGTTATTTTGGTGGACTTCAGGTCCTAGTGCTATTGTCTTGATAAATTTCAGGTCATAGTGGTGCTGTTGTCTTTGTAGATCTTCAGGTCCTGGTGGTGCTGTTAGATTTCAGGTCCTGGTGGTGCTGCTGTTATCTTGATAGATGTTCAGGCTGTGATGGTGCTGTTGTCTTGGTAGATTTCAGGTTCTGGTAGTGCTGTTTACCTTGAAGTCCTCACAGTGCTGTGTCTTGGTAGATTTTCAGGTCTAGGTGATACTGTTTTGCTTTGGAAGATGTGCAGATCCTGCTGGTGCTGGGTTGCCCTGGAAGGTTATCAGGTCATGATTGTGGTGCTTACTCTTGTTAACCCACAGATCCTGGCTCCTCCAGTTCTATTAGTATTATCACTAAACCTGTAGTGGTCTTACAGTGCCTGGGGAATGGGAGGTAATCAGGTTCGATCCATGAGGGTACCTCCCTTGGATCAAGAGCCCTTCACTGACATTGAGGATCTGAAACATCCTTGTCGTATTAGATGCTGCTTACTGCAGCCCAACTCCAAGATATCCTAGCCATCTTAGCCGTCTATTGTCCTTATCTGGATATTTTTCTCCTTACCAGTTGCCTTGGTCATCTGCTCAATTTTGTAAGTGTTTGGTGGATCTTGAACTTTTTTTTTTTTTTTTTGAAGTGTCTTAACCAACTTTTGATCCCTGTGTATTTTGCTTGAGCTTGTCTGTTTCTGTATTCTGTACCTACTTTTTGACCAGGTTATGTAATGGTTGATCTAGTCAGCCTCTAGATCTTGTGGCTCAATGTCACACTGCTGACAATAGTAAAGAAAAGACACAAAGCACAGGCTTTTATTGGGACAACATTTAGCTGTGTAGAGTTTTATAAAGTTTTAATTTGATGAACCTCTACACAGAACCAGTCAAGTCATGTACTACTGGTTGCCTGCCTTAGTCACTTTCCAGGTTGTGTACAGATTGCATTTAGTAAGTTTATGGGTTCTATACTACTTGTTCTTGTATACAATGGGAAAGTGGTAAACCCATAGTGGAATTGAAGGTAATCAAATCTGATTCAATAAAGGGTTGAGTACTTCAAATTCCTTAGATCAAGAGCCATTTACTAGCACCAAGGCAGCAACCCATTCCCTCCGGACTAGCAGAACATACTGTCCTGGAGATCATTAAATCAGAATGAAATAGCAAAAAAAGGTACTTAAGTAGTCTACTGTATACCTAATATAGCACTGTATACACAATTTACAGATATAATGCAATAAACATTAAAAATAAAGGAGTTAAAAGTACAATTTACACAGTGAATTTGAGGGTTTACTGTAATTGCACACACCTGTAACTCGGGTTCTGGTAGCTGTTGATTACCTTGGTCAATTTCCTGATTCTGCTAGTTGCTGGTCGACTAGTGAATATACTGGTGATGCTCACCTCTCAGGTGCTACCACAATCCTCCATGAACAATCACCACCACACCTCCACTGCTACTCTGCTTTCCATAAGAAATAAACATTATTATTGTTATTATAATGCTACTCTGCTCCCTTTACTCTTGAACTGGTTCCTCTGCTTGCATTCAATGGCCCATCAACACTGCTGCCCATGTATAGAAGATTATTAAATTCGTAGGGAGAAACTAAATAGTAGATCCCTCACATCCCCCAATGGGTTCCTAAAAATTCTATATAACTTCTGTATTTGGAACTTGCAAATTATTTTCTCAAAGATACACCCACACCATAAGTGAAGATGCTTTCCCAAACCATAATATCCTACATTCTACTTTATCTATTCTTAATGGCAGATATTTACCCAGTAAAGAATAAAGTCATAATACCACGACTGGAACAATTCACCAAAAACCTGCATTTGGGAGAGGAACCTTATGGCAAAAGGTTCCTTTCCTAAGTGTGGGTTTTTGGTGAAATATTGTTCCTTGTCAATTGCAAATAGTATCAACGTGTAATTAACATGTATGGTACCTGTTAATTAAAGTTACAATACAGGATAGTATTAAACCTTGAATGATGATATTGTTTTGCTCCCTGTGACAGTACTGTACGTATTTACCACTAATGTTGATACAGTGGTACCTCGACTTACGATGGTCCCCAAACTCACCCTTTTATGTAAGTTTATTTTTTTAAACGCTTTTGTAAGTGTAATTTTGGGGATCTAAAAGGACTAGTCTATTTTATATCATTCCTTAAGGGGATAAATTCGTTTGGTAATGGCACTTGAACAGTATTCTGGAATGAAAAAATATCGTAAGTCGAGGTACCACTGTATTGTCTTGCTCCCTGAAAGTAACAGCACAGTATTTACCTTGAATGTTGATACTGTCTTGCTCCCTGAAAGTAACAGTACAGTATTTACCTTGAATGTTGATACTGTCTTGCTCCCTGAAAGTGACAGCACAGTATTTACCTTGAATGTTGATGCTGTCTTGTTCCCTGGAAGTGACATTTCCACAGTTGTTAGTAATTCCACCATTCAAAAGGGAATTCGTAGGTATAATGTTATTGGTTTCCAAGACCATAAGTGCAGACGATCGAAAGTTGGGGAAGTACTGACATAATTATATGCAAAGGGAAATCCTAGTGAAAGGCTCTTGATTCAAGGATTTAGAATAATTCTCCTTTCGATTAAACTTAATCACCATTTCCCACATGCTATATGACCCATATAGGCTTAATGCTTCATTATGCATATACTACATGTACAGGGGAAATGCTAAACCCATAAGAGTAATACAGGGCATGGGAAAAGAGAGGTGATTAAATTTGCTGTAAGGAAAGGTAGGGTAGTTCCAATTTCTTGCATCAAGAGATCACCAGCATCAAGGTACTAATCCCCCTTGAAGGGTAGAGGGACAAAATTATTTATTAGTATTTATTTATTACTATTAATATTTATTATTATTTATTGTTTACTTCTGTCTTTCCATCTAGTCACTAACTGGCTGTATCTAGTAGTAGCACTAGTTATAAGCAGTAAATGAATTGTTTGCCAATACGCTGGTGTCGAGTATACTGTGTACACTGTGGCCTTGTGTATGCCCCAGGTGCTGGCATGTCTGGGGTTGACACCAACTGCAGTGACAATTTTCTGCATGCTGGGAGATAGGGCATGGTGTGCTACCACCCTGGATACCCAGGGCACAAGTGCCCAAGTATTGTATTTACCAGACTCATGTGCCTAATGTCGTGTGCCTTGTTTTCAATAAAGTGAATACAATATTATGCAAATCGGGCTTTCTCTTCATATCCAGGTCTGCTGGCAGTCAGTAAATCAACAACAATATAAATATATGTCTCGGACAATTTCTGAATTTTATTATTTCAGCAGATCATCGGTCAATAATCCATAGTCTCCAGGAAGATTTACTGTGGCCCTCTGAACCTATTAGAGAGATTATATTTGCATAGTTACTACAGTGGACCCCCGGATTACGTACTGCTCCAAACTCGAACAATTATGTAAGTGTATTTTTGTAAGTGCTTTTGTAAGTGTATTTTTGGGGGTCTAAAAGGACTAAGCTAATTTACATTATTCCTTATGGGAACAAATTCGTTTGGCAACGGCACTTGAACAGCATTCTGGAATGAATTAATTATGAACACCGGAGTCCACTGTACTCTAATATAGAAAACGTGAGGAAATTAAAACTATATTGGAGAATAAAACAAATTCCAACCACACAATAGAGTGAAAAACTAATGTAAAAGACCTGGAAGTGATAATGTCAGAAGATCTCACTTTCAAAGACCACAACATAGTATCAATCGCATCTGCTAGAAAAATGACAGGATAGATTATGAGAACTATTACAACCTCAGGTTCAATGGCCTGTTACCTGAGTGTAAAAGGGAGCTTGCAGCAAAGAAACACAGTAGAAGATGCTTTGAATTTGTATTTCCTTCACCAGTAAGGCTTTCGATAAAGTTCCACATCAGAGGCTACTGAGGAAACTTAAGGCACACGGAATAGCAGGAGAAATTTTTTCCTGGGTAGAGGCATGGTTGACAAATAGGCGGCAGAGAGTTTGCATAAATGGAGAGAAATCAGAATGGGGGCGCGTCTCAGCGGTGTTCCACAGGGGTCAGTTTTGGGCCCCTGTTGTTTACAATTTACATAAACGACATAGATGAGGGAATAAATAGTAACATAAGTAAATTTGCTGATGACACCAAAATAGGTCGTCCAATTCATTCAAATGAGGACATTAGAGCACTCCAGGATGATTTGAATAGACTGATGCAGTGGTCGGAGAAGTGGCAGATGCAGTTTAATGTAAACAAATGCAAAGTTCTAAATGTTGGGCAGGACAATAACCATGCCACATATAAGCTGAATAATGTAGATCTTATTACTTGTGATTGCGAGAAGGATTTAGGAGTTCTGGTTAGTAGTAATCTGAAGCCAAGACAACAGTGCATAAGTGTTCGCAATAAAGCTAACAGAATCCTTGGCTTCATATCAAGAAGTATAAATAATAGAAGTCCTCAGGTTGTTCTACAACTCTATATATCTTTGGTTAGGCCTCATTTAGATTATGCTGCACAGTTCTGGTCACCGTATTACAGAATGGATATAAATGCACTGGAAAACGTACAAAGGAGGATGACAAAGTTGATCCCATGTATCAGAAATCTTCCCTATGAGGATAGACTGAGGGCCCTGAATCTGCACTCTCTAGAAAGGCGTAGAATTAGGGGGGATATGATTGAGGTGTATAAATGGAAAACAGGAATAAATAAAGGGGATGTAAATAGCGTGCTGAAAATATCCAGCCAAGACAGGACTCGCAGCAATGGTTTCAAGTTGGAAAAGTTCAGATTCAGGAAGGATATAGGAAAGCACTGGTTTGGTAATAGAGTTGTGGATGAGTGGAACAAACTCCCGAGTACCGTCATAGATGCTAAGACGTTGTGTAGTTTTAAAAATAGGTTAGATAAATACATGGGTGGGTGTGGATGGGTGTGAATTTGGACCTGACTAGCTTGTATTACCAGGTCAGTAGCTGTACTAATTCCTTAAGTGGAAGTGACCTGACCAGGTGGTCGGCTGACCAGGTGGTCAACTAGACAATTATATGAGTGGGTGCGGTTGGGTGTGAGTTGGTCCTGACTAGCCTGTGCTAGGTCAGATGCAGTGTTCCCTCCTTAAGTGAATGTAACCTGACCTGGCTGGGTCGGGGCTTAAGCCGTTGGAGATTTGGACCTGCCTCGCATGGGCCAGTAGGCCTGCTGCAGTGTTCCTTCTTTCTTATGTTCTTATGTTCTTAAGACTTTTGTCTTTTCCTTCACCAAGTAAATAGAAAAGGGCTTTTTACACATATGTACACTCTATACAAAGTAGTAGTATTTAGTGCACGCCACAGTTGTCTAGGCTAAACAGCAGCCAAAAGACAGACAACTTTCCACAACCAGCTCTATGCAGGAATTCCAATGACAAACCGCGAGTGGTATCCACGTCACCTTTGTCATTGTTAAACTCGCATTTTAATTGGCTGAACCGAGTCGTTGATTTGATGATGGGGCCCCATCGCCAAACCCTTAACGATGGTTCACTGGTTGGAGGGGAGCCTATGTGGGTGTGTTTAACATGCTCCGAATAAAGGTTACATACTCTTTGCATGCAACAAGAACCTTCAAAATTAGGGATGCCAAGTCCATGATGACTCTTCAGGTCGCTTGTTCTATCTAGGCTGGAATATTGCTGCACACTAACAGAACCTTTCAAGGCAGGTGAAACTGCTGACCTAGAAAATGTACAGAGAACCTTCACAGCACACATAAGTGCAATAAAAGACCTCAGTTACTGAGAACGCTTGAAGTTCCTCAACCTGTACTCCCTAGAATGCAGGCAGGAGAGATACATGATTATATACACTTGGAAAATCCTAGAGGGATTAGTACCAAATTTGCACTCGAAAATCACTCCCTATGAAAGCAAAAGACTTGGAAGATGATGCAACATCCCCCCAATGAAAAGCAGGGGTACCACTAGCACGATAAGAGAACACAATACATAAGTGTCAGAGGCCCAAGACTGTTAAACTGCTTCCCAGCATACATAAGGGGGATTACCTATAGACCCCTGGCTGTCTTCAAGAAGGCGCTGGACAGGCAACTAAAGTCAGTACCTGACCAGACGGGCTGTTCTTCGTACATTGGTTTGTGTGCGGCTAACAGTAACAGCCTGGTTGATCAGGCCCTGATCCATCATGAAGCCTGGTCACAGATCGGGCCGTGGGGGCGTTGACCCCTGAAACCCTCTCCAATTATACTCCAGGTATCAACTTGTTACTATTGCATATCATAAAATCCTTTTCAGGGGGCCATAATTTTTTTTTTTAACAAACCAATTGTCTATCACTGAGGTAGGGTGACCCAAGACGAAGAAACACATTCACTGTCATTCCTTCAATCACTCTTTTGCCAGAAGTGAGCAGACGACTGTAACAGAACTAATTGCTTCACAAAGATATGAATAGGATGAACACCAAGAATTCAACAGGAGGAGGACTAATGATTATTTTTTTTGTTTTATGCCACAACAAAACCATCTGCCTTGTATATAGTGGACCCTCGGTTTTCGTTCACCTCCAAACTCTAACAATTATGTAAATGTATTTTTGTAAGAGCTTTTGTAAGTGTATTTTTGGGGTTCTGAAACGACTAATCTAATTTTACATTTGTCCTTATGGGAACAAATTCGTTCGGTAATGGCACTCAAACAGCATTCTGGATTGAATTTTCAACGAAAACCGAGGGTCCACTGTATCTGTTTTTAAGGAGTATAATATTATGTTGATGGGAATGTGTTAAACTCGTAGGGGTCACACAGTGTCTGGGGACTGAGGAATGGAAGGTAGTCAGGTTTGATCCCAGGAAGTGGAGGATAGCTCCAATTCTCTGGATCAAGAACCAACATCAAAGCACCAAAAAACAAGGAAAATAGTGTTATATGGCAATATGAATCACATCATAAGAACTACTCATTGTTTTAAGACGTGTGAATGATCAAGATCAGTTTCATGAGAAATACGTGCAACACTAGGTACCTTTATTGCTGCAAAGTTTCACCATTCAACTGATGAAGAATGCTGTACAGGCAAAATGTTTTGGCAACTGAAATACCTAATGTTACACATCTTACTCATTAGCTTGCCAGTACTGTATATCATTTATAACCCGAAAAAACATCAGACAGCTCTAAATATCTCTCAAAAGCAAAAACTCTTTAAAGAGAGTGGTAAAAGTGTATCTGCATTGTGGGATATATTTTTTTCCTTTCACCTCAGTATCCACTTCCTGCCAAAGACGGGGAGACCCAAGAAAAAAATGCATTCGTCATTTATTCAATCGCTGTCTTTCCAGAAGTGCTTTGACATCACAATTCAGATTACCCTTCAACTGCAACATCCCCACCCCTCCTTCAGAGTGCGGGCACTGCCCTTTCCACTTCCAGGACTTGAGTCTGGCTAACCAGTTTTTCTGAATCCCTTCATAAGTTACCTTGCTCACACTCCAAGAGCATGTCCATTAAAAACCACTTTCTTCATTCACACTTAACATGTTCACACAAGCTTGCTGGATGCTCAACATCCAGCAAGCTTGTGTGAACTAAAACTTGAAGCTCTTTTACCCCCATCCTTCCAGTCGTTCCTAGGATGACTTCTGGCCCTCCTACTTTCCATTCCTCCACATTTATATACCCTGTGTCATTTCATCCTTCTTCACCCTCTCTACATGCCCAAACCACCTCAACCCCTCCTTAGCACTCTCGATTATACCCTTGGTGACCCCCACACAGCCTTTTAATTTCTATTCTCTGAGTTCTCTGCATAATATTCACATTGCTCTCCACTGCCTCATTGCTGCAATGTTCAGAAACCCATGCCACATACTTGTATAATAGTGAGGTGCCTCTATAACCTGGTACATTGCCTCCACACAAACTTTTTTTTTTCCACAGATACCTCAACACACCACCCATGGTGGTTCATATGACATGTTCACTCTTATTATTATTATAATCATAGCTAAGTGCTAAACCCACAAGGGTCATTTGTCCACTCCTAAATATCTAAATACAGTCAACCCCCGGTGCTCGACGGCGTCGGAGGTCGTCCAAATCGGTGTTCAATGGGTTTTTTGACAAGAATTTTGGCTCGGTATTAGCCGATCCGCTCGGAGTTGGCTATTCATTCCAGACGCGTGGCCCAGCTGGGCCCGGGCACTCCACGGAGCGTCAGTGTGCTATTGTTTACAAGCGAGAGCGACCACCACCCACGCATTCATACCAGTATATTGTCATTATTCCACTGCTTTTAGTGCTTGCAACTACTAAATAAGCCACAATGGGCCCCAAGAAGGCTCCTAGTGCCAAGCCTGTGGTAAAGAGTGTAGCAGGCATGCAGGGAGTGTAGCAGGCATGCAGGGAGTGTAGCAGGCATGCAGGGAGTGTAGCAGGCATGCAGGGAGTGTAGCAGGCATGCAGGGAGTGTAGCAGGCATGCAGGGAGTGTAGCAGGCATGCAGGGAGTGTAGCAGGCATGCAGGGAGTGAGCAGGCATGCAGGGAGTGTAGCAGGCATGCAGGGAGTGTAGCAGGCATGCAGGGAGTGTAGCAGGCATGCAGGGAGTGTAGCAGGCATGCAGGGAGTGTAGCAGGCATGCAGGGAGTGTAGCAGGCATGCAGGGAGTGTAGCAGGCATGCAGGGAGTGTAGCAGGCATGCAGGGAGTGTAGCAGGCATGCAGGGAGTGTAGCAGGCATGCAGGGAGTGTAGCAGGCATGCAGGGAGTGTAGCAGGCATGCAGGGAGTGTAGCAGGCATGCAGGGAGTGTAGCAGGCATGCTGGGAGTGTAGCAGGCATGCTGGGAGTGTAGCAGGCATGCAGGGAGTGTAGCAGGCATGCAGGGAGTGTAGCAGGCATGCAGGGAGTGTAGCAGGCATGCAGGGAGTGTAGCAGGCATGCAGGGAGTGTAGCAGGCATGCAGGGAGGTAGCATGCAGGGCATGCAGGGGAGTGTAGCAGGCATGCAGGAGTGTAGCAGGCATGCAGGGAGTGTAGCAGGCATGCAGGGAGTGTAGCAGGCATGCAGGGAGTGTAGCAGGCATGCAGGGAGTGTAGCAGGCATGCAGGGAGTGTAGCAGGCATGCAGGGAGTGTAGCAGGCATGCAGGGAGTGTAGCAGGCATGCAGGGAGTGTAGCAGGCATGCAGGGAGTGTAGCAGGCATGCAGGGAGTGTAGCAGGCATGCAGGAGTGTAGCAGGCATGCAGGGAGTGTAGCAGGCATGCAGGGAGTGTAGCAGGCATGCAGGAGTGTAGCAGGCATGCAGGAGTGTAGCAGGCATGCGGATGTAGCAGGCATGTCAGGAAGGTAGTTGGTGGAGGACTGTCGCTGATCCTAGGGCTAAAGACCACAGAGAGCTTTGCTACCTGAAGTCCTTATGGAGGGGGATTACCCTTCCAAACACTAACTCCTCCCTCTTTCCTCCTCCCTATCTTCCAGAAGCCAGCTTTAGTCTTCAATAAAGGTATGTAATACTGATTTAATTGTTAATTTTTTTTTTTTAATATTTTTGTCTGGAACGGATTAATTGTATTTACATTAATTCTTATGGGGAATATTATTTCAGTTAAAGGCCATTTCGGTTTAAGGCCAAGCTTCTGGAACGGATTACGGCCTTTAACCGAGGGTCCACTGTATTTTCTTAAGAATTTCATTTTTTTTTCCATGCAGTTACTATTTCAAGTTTTAAAGCTGGATGTTGTAAAGATTTTAAACTCTGCAATCTCACTTTTAACGCTGATCCTTCGTGGGCGGTCATCTATTTGTTGCGAGGGATTGAAGCCTCTGTAGTTACCATGAGCCGCACAGGCAGGGGATAACCATGGCAGTGGGCCGTGACTGATGGCTGATCATTTCCATGGAAACTGATTGTGGCAGCAGTGACCTTTGTATTTCTACACAATATATCATTGATTCTATTTTTTATATGTATATTGTAGCTAAAATTTAAAAAATGACAGAAAATGCTTCAGACTGTTCTGAAATATCCAAATACAGAAAAAGTTCTCTTCCCTAATGTGTTTTTCTTGCTGTAACACTTGAAGAAGGGAGGCTTAGTGTGGTCCCCTCTTGAAGTGGGGTTCCTTGATGTGAAGAGGCTCTTGATCTAAGGAACTGGACCTTTTTGTCTTCTTCCTCAGACCAAACTTTCTCATCATCCACCCCTTACTCCATTCCCAGCCCCACTTTTCCCATTTCACCTATCCCATTTCACCTTTTCCATTTTACCTTTCCCATTCCACCTTTCCTATTTCATCTTTCCCATCCCACTTTTCCCCACCCATCCTGTCTCCTCCCATCTCCTTCCCTCCTGTCGTCTCCCATCTCCTTCCCTCCTGTCTTCTCCCATCTCCTCCCCTCCTGTCTCCTCCCTTCCCATCTCCTCCCCTCCTGTCTCCTCCCTTCCCATCTCCTCCCCTCCTGTCTCCTCCCTTCCCATCTCCTCCCCCTCCTGTCTCCTCCCTTCCCATCTCCTCCCCTCCTATCTCCTTTCCTTTTCCTTTTCCACCCCTTCCATATCCCTTCCCTCCCTTTCCTTCTTTTGGCTTGTGGTATTTTTCCATTGGAAATTATAGCTCATAGGTTGAGGAAAGAGAATCATTGTCCACCCCATTCCATTGTGACTCTTGGTGATGGTGTTGTTTACCATGGAATCTGGATCATCTAGGGATACAATGATCTACCCTCTAAGAGTTCGAGGTAGGTTTTGGGTGTCCTCAAAGTGATAGGTGTATCTCCGGAGGCTGCCTGTCGGTTCAGGGAGGTGGCGGACGGCCAAAGGGGGTATGCCTCTCTGTGGGTTTCTGACCGCCCTCTGTGTTCGTAACACATTTGCCAATAAATGTAGTTATTGCAGTCTTTTTCAATCTCAAAAAGGCATATGACACTACCAGGCATTATAATATCTTAGCCTAAGCTCATTCCTTGGACCTTTGAGGCAATCTGCCACTTTTCCTTAAGAATTCCTTGTCTGAGAGAGATTTCTGTATTTGGGTTAATAATACATTCTTAGCACCACTCTTTTTCTACTCGCTGTCAGTGACCTTACCTTTCTTCTCTCGTCTAATATATGGTCATCACTTTGATGATTTTGCTATAGTTTGTGCAGGTGTTGACTGTCACCATGTAACAGCCTCTTTCCAGAATTCTATTAACCATGTTTCCCACTGGGCCACTACTTATGGGTTTAAATATTCTTTTACTAAAACACATCAAATTACTTTTACAAGTGGCTTAGTTGTCCCTGATACTGCTTTATACCTGTATGGTTCTCATATTCCTGAATGAGATAGTAAAGTTTCTTGGCATTTTGTTTGATCACCAGATGTCCTGGAAACCTCACTTAACCTATTTAAAAGCAGAATGCCATAGCTGGATGAACCTCCTTAAACTCCTGCCCATTTTTCTTGGCTGATAGACAAACTCTTCATTATTCTGCTCCAATCATATCGAAATTGGATTATGGCAACCAGATATATTCTGCAGTTTTTCCCACAATTTCTAAACTTTATTCCATTCATCATTAAGGGTTACGTTTGTGCCTGGGTGATTTTCCTTCCTTCCTGGTTGAGAGCTTATATGCAGAGGTGAATGTTCCATCTTTGCAAGATTGGCGTGATGCACATTGTCTCCATTATTTTGTCTGGTCTCATGATTTTCACGATCCTTCTACATATAGGATGGTAAATGTTAGTAGAAGTCCTCTGTTTGATTGCTGCCCCACTTTACTATGTCCTTTTTCTCTCTATATTCACTCTCATGTGTTCTCTTCACTTACCAGGTGCCAGATCAACCAGGCTGTGATGGATATGTGGGGGAGCAGGCTTCCAGCAGCAACAGCCTGATTGACCAGGTTAGCACCAGACGAGCCTGGCCCATGGCCGGGCTCTGGGAGTAGAAAGACTCGAAACTCATCAGAGGTATAAGGGTACCCTCTCTGAATGTCCATCCAGCTTCTTACTTTTCTCTTCCTTAGGAATTTAACTATTTTTGTCTTCTTCCCCACTGTGTACGATAGATCAATTACCTACCATGGCTTCTCACTCCCTTTTTCTTAACTGCTTCCTGTCTCACTCATGCCATTGCAGTTTACACTGATGGTTCTAGGTCCTCTGAAGGTGTTGGGTTTGAAGCAGTTTTTCTGGACAGAGTTATACTAAGCCATTTATTTGACTCGGCTAGCATTTTTCACAGCTGAGTTGCTTGCAGTTCTCATGGTTGTTATATGTATTGCATCACTGCCAACCTCAACATTTGTAGTAGTCTCAGACTTTAGTGCATTACAGGTTATCTAGAAATTTGACTCCTCATCCCATTTTTTTTTGTATACAACTTTGGTTGCATTGCATTTCTAGTAAACACAAAGGCATCATTTTATGCATGGTCCCTGAACACATGGATGTTCAGGCCAATGAGCAGGCAGACTCTGCTGTGCAGCCAGCTGTCCATGACCTCATTTCATGTAGAGGCATACTGTTTTGCAGTAATTTCTAATGAACTTCGCAGCCATTGGCAATAAGGGGTCGGAGTTGATTCACAATAAATTGCATTCTGTTAGACCATGTTTGGGTTGCTGATCATCATCTTATCACTGCCATGTTTGGGAGACTACACTCTCCCACTTACACATCAGGCACACAGCTTTCTCATGGAGGTGTCATGGAGAAACACTTCTTAATAGATTGTTCTTGTTATTAGTGGACATGCGGAATTTACTTCCAACGTTGTCACTGCCCTAACACTATCTGACCTAGCTGACAGCCCTGCCTTTGATGCAGACTCCCTCTTTGACTTTTTGTCAGCACCTGCCTTATTACAATGACTTCAATTATATTTTCTTATTGGCACTCCCCAGTACCCTTGCTGACTCTGCCCCTTACACACTTCTAACCCTAACTTGTCGCTGATCTTCACATATTTCTTCTTTAACACATCCCATCCTGCAGCGCTGTATGACCCTTGTGGGTTTCACACTTAGTTTTGATTATAATAATAATTAGTGTTGACCCACTTAAATGCATCTAATAATTCCAGCTGAAAATGTACCACAAGGAAGTGCACTAGCACCACCGTTTTTCTTTTATCAATGGTCTTGCTTCATTTCCTACATGAGAGAATCTGTGGATGCTTTTGTCACTGCTTATGGTGGGATGACCCCTCAAGGCAAGTTCCTTGATGATGGTGAGGGGTTCTTGATCCAGTAAATTGGACTTTTTCTCCCCTTGGATGAATCTCAACTGCTACCTGTTCCCAGGCACTATTTAATGCTTTGCTCTAATAATTATGCCGGGATGAAGAATTGACTGATGACTGCATAATAAAAATGCCCAGTTGACTGCATGTCTTATTACATTGCCTAAGAGGCTGAGACAGCTTTTAACAGTGGACCCCCGGTTTTCGTGATTTATTCGTTCCAGAATGCTGTTCAAGTGCCATTACCAAACAAATTTATTCCCATAAGGAATGATGTAAATTAGACTAGTCCTTTTAGACCCCCCAAAATACACTTACAAAAATACACTTGCATAATTGTTCGAACACCGGGGGTCCACTGTATATCCAAAATAAGCTTCAAGGTGCATTATCGTTACCTATTCCATTCTCTCTCTGATGCACTCTCGCTTTGATTTCTTAACTAAAACTAACTTGTTGCATTGACACTTGTTCAGCACATGAGCACACTCTTCATGCTGTACTTTTTTTCTGCTGTCAGCATCCCTCTGCCATGTTGAAATGTTTGGCCCACACGAGTTTGGTGTATTTTTTTGGCTTAACATGTTAATAGAGGCCTGGTCTTGGGCTGGGGTGCAGGGTCATTGACCCCCGGAACACTCTCCAGGTATACATGGGGTTGTAAAAGAGGTGACTGCTAGGGTGTTTGGAAGAGGTGTATCATTCAGTAATGGATATGATATAAAGTAGGATTTGTCACAGTTGCTCTTAACTGCTGACACAGTTCTCTTGGGAGATTGTGAAGATAAGTTGCAAAGGTTGGTGGATGAATTTGGGAGGGTATGTAAAAAGTAGGAAATTGAAAGTTAAAATAATGTAGAAAAGTGCAAGGTGATAAGGATAAAAAAAGTTTAGGCAAAAATATTGAATATCAGATTGGAGGGAGGAAGTGCATGTACAGTCAAACCCCGGTTCTCGTCGTTAATCCGTTCCAGAGGGCCCGTCGATCACCGGTTTGGTCGAACTCCGATTCTATTTTCCCCATAAGAAATAATGGAAATAAAATTAATCTGTTCCAGACATCCAAAAGTATTAAAAAAAAATTTTTTTTAGAACTTTTTGACATTAAATTACACACAACTTTATGAGAAATAAAGAAATAATAGTACAATAACTTGTCACTTACATTTATTGAAGAGTTGTTGATGTGTACAAGACGGGAGGAGGGGAGAGGATGGAGTAGTATGCTAGTGTTTGGAAGGGGAATCCCCTTCCATTAACACTGCAGGTGGCAAGTTCTTTTCTGGGGTTACTGGCCATTTTCTTTTAATGCCACACTCCCTGCATGCCTGCCACACTCCCTGCATGCCTGCCACACTCCCTGCATGCCTGCCACACTCCCTGCATGCCTGCCACACTCCCTGCATGCCTGCCACACTCCCTGCATGCCTGCCACACTCCCTGCATGCCTGCCACACTCCCTGCATGCCTGCCACACTCCCTGCATGCCTGCCACACTCCCTGCATGCCTGCCACACTCCCTGCATGCCTGCCACACTCCCTGCATGCCTGCCACACTCCCTGCATGCCTGCCACACTCCCTGCATGCCTGCCACACTCCCTGCATGCCTGCCACACTCCCTGCCACACTCCCTGCATGCCTGCCACACTCCCTGCATGCCTGCCACACTCCCTGCATGCCTGCCACACTCCCTGCATGCCTGCCACACTCCCTGCATGCCTGCCACACTCCCTGCATGCCTGCCACACTCCCCTGCATGCCTGCCACACTCCCTGCATGCCTGCCACACTCCCTGCATGCCTGCCACACTCCCTGCATGCCTGCCACACTCCCTGCATGCCTGCCACACCTCAGCCTGCACCTGCATGCCACACTCCCTGCATGCCTGCCACACTCCCTGCATGCCACTCCGCAGCCGCACACTCCCTGCATGCCTGCCACACTCCCTGCATGCCTGCCACACTCCCTGCATGCCTGCCACACACTCCCTGCATGCCTGCCACACTCCCTGCATGCCTGCCACACCCCCTGCATGCCTGCCTGCACCTCCCTGCATGCCTGCCACACTCCCTGCATGCCTGCCACACTCCCTGCATGCCTGCCACACTCCCTGCATGCCTGCCACACTCCTTGCATGCCTGCCACACTCCCTGCATGCCTGCTACACTCCCTGCATGCCTGCTACACTCCCTGCATGCCTGCTACTCTCCTTGCCTCTATGCCTGCCTGCCTTGAATTCTATCATGTTTCTGACTTTCTTTACCAAAGGAACTTTACTAAGAACTTTCCTTTGGGCCATGGTGACTTATTTTGCAGTTGCACTTGATAAATAACCACCAAAAACAATGGATTATAGCAAAATGTTTGGATGAATGAGCAGAAGCTTCCTCATGCACCGAGAGACACAGGCAAACTGAAGCACAAGCGGCCCCAGCCTGTGGACGGACGCATCTCATACGGCCTCTAACCAAAAAACGGCCTCTAAACGGGAGCCGAAAAACCGGCCTCTAACCGAAAAACGGCCTCTAACCGGGAGTCGAAAAACCGGCCTCTAACAGAGTTGGCCTTTAACCAGAACGGCCTTTAACCGAGGGTCCACTGTACTAGCTAAGTATAAAAAAAAATTACAGGAGCAGCCATAAAGAAAAAAAAATCTGCAAATCTAGTCTCTTTTGTGAGTGCAAAATAAGTGATGTAGAAAATTCATATTGTCAGTGTGGTCCAAAAAAACAGTCTGCAGCAAATAATTCCCATAATATTTTCCCTCGTTGTCATTTCACTGCACATTAATTACTACCAGATGATCTTCATTGTACTACAATCCAAAAAAAAAAAAAAATTTAATGCACCAACCATTTCCAACCAAGGTAGGGTGAGAGAATGAAACAGTGACCATCACTCATTCTTTAGCTGTGTATCCAGAAGTACCTGGACATGCCGATCCAAGTGACACACTGTAAATATATGTGATAAATCAAACACTCGGTATAGTATGATGCTAGTGCAGCCTCAACTTTTATTACCATTATTTTGGCAAATGCCTGTTTCCAATAATATCAAGTATAGATTAACAAGAATCTCAGGAGACAGAAATTACAATTATCTAAACATAATAGCACATTTACATCTACTATTGCAAAAAATTTAAGCACTTGGAGCAAAAATAGCTCAAATTTTAATTATTGTAATTCTGAATATATGAGGTACTGCAAAAATATAGTTTGATATAATGCCAAAAAATTATTATTGTAATACTGATGAATTGTGTCCATGAGTTGCATTACACATGGTATAAAAATAAATACTGTAAAAACTGTTCCTACATACCTATAATATTCATGAAACTGCTAATTAAATTGTACATGCACATTCTATACATTTTAATCCTAAACCTAGACTAGTTAGGTGCTAAATTTACCCAAGAAAACTAGTAAAAAAAATAACAATACCATTTAACATGTTTTGAGAATCCTTTTCAAGATATAAATAATAATAATAATTAACCATTCCTACATTAAAAGGAATATTAAGTAGTATACTAAACTTTACAAGAATTCCTATTTTACAGCTAAAACTATGATGAAAATATTTAATACTGAAGCAAGAGAGCTCAATTAAAACTTAACCTAAACTATTAATGTTGAATATCCACAGAACTAATCATTACTGTAAAAGACCCATAAAAGTAAATTAGCACTGAATCAATGGCAAACTTGTTTAAAGCATTATGGTAAATTGAAATCCTCCTTTCAATGGCAAGGATGATTTAATTGATGGATTTGGAAGAATAATAAAAGTGAACCTCTCCATCCTTCTTAATAAGTTCCAATTCTGCTTCCAAGACAATGCTACACCTTATTAGTTGCTACAGTCAAGCACCCAAATAACTGTACATGGTATGTCCCTTGACCCAACTTTTCTAGTATAACCAACTACTTTAACATGAACAAGCACAGTATAATAAATTCTCAAAATATTTTATAAGAATTAAGAGTATCACCAAATACAGTACTTAATTTCAAAGTTTCCCATAAAGTTTCATATATCTGAAAGTACAAATAAGAACTGCACAGCTAGATTCTTCAGTTCCCATCAAGAGCTTCATAATACACCTTTAGACAATGCAGACTGAATATCTAACTTCAGAGGGTAATTTCAAGCTTACAGGTTAGAGAAAAAATTATTTATAAAAAAAAAAATATATATATATATATACATATACAGTGGACCCCAGAGTTACGAGCATAATTCATTCCAGAATCCTGCTCAAGTGCCATTACCGAACGAATTTACTCCCTTAAGAAATAATGTCAAGTAGGTTAGTCCATTTCAGACCCCCAAAAATACACTTACAAAAGCACTTACTGTACAATATTATACTTACATAAGTGTATGATTTCCGGGGTGCTCGTAACTCGGGGGTCCACTGTATATTTATCTAATGAGGCACACATACCATCTTCCAGGTTCACTGTCCTGAGCAAATGTGCAAGACTTTCAAGGATTCCCATTACACAAAAAATGAAATAAATCTTAGTGTTAATCATAAATGAATTTGGAAATTACTGAACAATGCAAATATGTTTGAATGCCTGAGATCAGCATAACCAACCTGTCACTATACATTAATAAACTGATGACAATATAGTCGTAAATTAATTTAGTTGCAATACCATGTAGAATAATTTCTAACTAGTCTATAACTTGGAGACAAAATTTAGACACTGGAGTCCACCCTGGATTATACCAGTTCAGGATGGGTGAAATCATTATCTTGTTTCCTCCCGAAACCATTGGTTAGTTAAGAACATTCTCCATCTCAATGCAACCCTCAAAAATGTAGTAAATTAAGCAAATTCCATTCAATTTTTATCAATATGCAATAAGAAAACTTTTCCAATACACATTTTTAAATTTCTGCAAATGCAAATGAAAACAGCTCTTAAATATTTGCTACTGGGTGTCTGACACGTGGTTGTGGAGATGGTTAGTACCCAAAAAAAAAAAAAAAAGATGGTGAGAAACCTCTTGAACAGAAATACAAGACACAGGTAAGAAGTATCTGTATATTTAAGCATCAAAGACCTTCAGTTGCTGAAACAGGTCTGACTCAGGCCCAAATACAGTGGACCCCGGCTAACGAAAAAACTTCATCCCAGAAGCCTGCTCAAGTGCCATTACCGAACGAATTTACTTCCTTAAGAAATAATGTCACGTAGGTTAGTCTATTTCAGACCCCCAAAAATACACTTCCACAAGCACTTACAATATTATACTTACAAGGAGGAATAACATCTTGTAGGAGTGTGGAAGAGCCAGTTGTGGGTGTAGGGGAAGTTCGTGAGGCAGTGGGTAGAATGAAAGGGGGTAAGGCAGCTGGGATTGATGGGATAAAGATAGAAATGTTAAAAGCAGGTGGGGATATAATTTTGGAGTGGTTGGTGCTATTATTTAATAAATGTATGGAAGAGGGTAAGGTACCTAGGGATTGGCAGAGAGCGTGTATTGTTCCTTTGTATAAAGGCAAAGGGGACAAAAGAGAGTGCAAAAATTATAGGGGAATAAGTCTGTTGAGTGTACCTGGTAAAGTGTATGGTAGAGTTATTATTGAAAGAATTAAGAGTAAAACAGAAAGCAGGATAGCAGATGAACAAGGGGCTTTAGGAAAGGTAGGGGTGTGTAGACCAAGTGTTTACAGTGAAACATATAGGTGAACAGTATTTGGATAAGGGTAAAGATGTTTTTGTGGCATTTATGGATTTGGAAAAGGCGTATGATAGGGTAGATAGGGGGCAATGTGGCAGATGTTGCAGGTGTATGGAATAGGAGGAAGGTTACTGAAAGCAGTGAAGAGTTTTTATGAGGATAGTGAGGCTCAGGTTAGAGTGTGTAGGAGGGAAGGGACTATTTCCCAGTAAAAGTGGGCCTTAGACAAGGATGTGTGATGTCACCGTGGTTGTTCAATATATTTATAGATGGGGTTGTAAGAGAAGTGAATGCGAGGTCTTGGCAAGAGGTGTTGGGCTAAAAGATAAAGAAGCAAATACAAAGTGGGAGTTGTCACAGTTGCTTTTTGCTGATGACACTGTGCTTTGGGAGATTCTGAAGAGAAGCTGCAGAGGTTGGTGGATGAATTTGGTAGGGTGTGTAAAAGAAGAAAATTGAAAGTGAATATAGGAAAGAGTAAGGTGATGAGGATAACAAAAAGAATAGGTGACGAAAGATTGGATATCAGATTGGAGGGAGAGAGTATGGAGGAGGTGAATGTATTCAGATATTTGGGAGTGGACATGTCGGCGGATGGGTCTATGAAGGATGAGGTGAATCATAGAATTGATGAGGGAAAAGGGTGAGTGGAGCACTTCGGAGTCTGTGGAGACAAAGAACCTTGTCCATGGAAGTAAAGAGGGAATGTATGAGAGTATAGTTATACCAACGCTCTTATATGGGTGTGAAGCATGGGTGATGAATGTTGCAACGAGGAGAAGGCTGGAGGCAGTGGAGATGTCATGTCTGAGGTCAATGTGTGGTGTGAATATAATGCAGAGAATTCGGAGTTTGGAAATTAGGAGGAGGTGCGGGATTACCAAAACGATTGTCCAGAGAGCTGAGGAGGGGTTGTTGAGGTGGTTTGGACATGTAGAGAGAATGGAACGAGACAGAGTGACTTCGAGAGTGTATAAATCTGTAGTGGAGGGAAGGCGGGGTAGGGGTCGGCCTAGGAAAGTTTGGAGGGAGGGGTAAAGGAAGTTTTGTGTGCGAGGGCTTGGACTTCCAGCAAGCATGTGTGAGCGTATTTGATAGGAGTGAATGGAGGCATATGGTTTTTATTACTTGACGTGCTGTTGGAGTGTGAGCAAAGTAACATTTATGAAGGGATTCAGGGAAACCGGCAGGCCGGACTTGAGTTCTGGAGATGGGAAGTACAGTGCCGGCACTCTAAAGGAGGGGTGTTAATGTTGCAGTTTTATAACTGTAGTGTAAAGCACCCTTCTGGCAAGACAGTGATGGAGTGAATGATGATGAAAGTTTTTCTTTTTCGGGCCACCCTGCCTTGGTGGGAATCGGCCGATGTGTTAATAAAAAAAAAAAAAAAAAAAAAAATAATTGTACGATTTCCGGGGTGTTCGTTAGCTGGGGGTCCACTGTATACAAATTTCTATTTCACAAGAGTCAAAGTGATTTCTCCATTTGCATCATTAGTATTTTTGATGATAATCATATATCCAAAAAAGATAAAAATTTCTGTATGATATCCAGCCGAGAATTCAGCAAAAACTACATGACGTGTGTGTGTCAACCTTTCAATATGCTATGTCCAAATCATCTTAGTTTACTAATTTTAATTAAAATAAATTATTATAAAAAATGAACAAGAGAAAAATAGCTTAACTAGAACAATAAAAAATAAAAAGTCACTAGATGCAAATTTATTAACAAATTGTTAAGTATTTATACATGAGAACTGTCAGGCTCTTGTTGAAACAATACCATTTTTGCTGGCTTCAAGAGGAAAACCCAAGCTTATTACTGTATTCATTTCTAAAATTTTACATTTGTAGTCACACCATAATTTCATTGTGTACAGCTAATAAGGCTCTGCATACTTTGAAATATTACAGATTTGAGACTGGACTGTATAAAATTCTTGCTCTTGGTTATGTAAACTAAACATTACTTGTTCACAATACTTGTTTATTAACACTTTCACTCATGTTTCTTAATATCAAAATAGTTACTCTCTCGCCTTCTATTATCAGACATGACAAGATGACTTAAAACATCTGCTCATATGCTATAAAGACCTACATTTTAAAAGTGAAAATTTTAATAATCCATAATTTTCAAGATGACCCCCTCCTTGGGTGGTAATATTTGACCTCTGTCTTTATAGAATTTCTCATATTAAATTCCCTTACCTAATTTTTTAAATACTGTGTACAGCCCATTAAAAGCAGAATTCCATCTAACGACTTAACAGAATTTAATATAAACATTGCATATTGAATAAGGATAACTGGGGACAACACTGATAGCCTTACAACTTTAAGTCCAGTTATACAGATTACACCAGGGGGTATTCAATAGAGATTTGTTACTCACATTATGGCAAAATATTATTTATAATAAGAGTATAAATTCATAATATACCGAGTATCATGTAATGCAGCCAGCACATGGTCTTTTATGTTCTAAAATAAAGCCATTTCATTCTGTCTCTGTGATCCAGTCTATTTTCACACTTCTTATAGTGAGGAAAGTAAAGGGCATTTGCAAAACACATTCACAGTGCTTTAATCTCATGATTCTGATTTTCCTTTACATCAGAAAATAAGCACTAAAATTCCATTTTTAATAAAAAAATGCAAATAGTGTTGTATTGCAAACATTCCTGTACTAAAAACAAAACATAAAAAGTTTTGTAAGAATGTATTGCTAGTTTAAGCTAACAAATCTGCACAACACTCACTTATGTTGGTATCTCTACATTGAGATTTGCTTTGCAACTGGAAGCCCTTGTTTTATTGTCAATTTAATAACTGTACTGAATAAACAGTATTGCTCTCTGTAACAGCTTAGGAAAATTAAATTTCAAACATTTTAGCAGTTGCATGACAATATATTTCTATACAAATCTTCAGTTTCTACAGTCAACCACAAGGAGAATGTCTAATGGCAAAACTGCCAATTATAGTTAACCATTCTCTTTGAACATGTGTAATTATATTCTAAAACTGGTTCTCTAATTGCTCCTGTAATGGAATGAAACATATTTCTTTGTAGATTCCAATCATAATTTTATTAATTTAAGGGTTAGCATGTTTGGTAAAGAGAATACTAAACTAGAGTACAGTACATTGCTTATATGCAGTGTTGTATATTGAGTTCAATTTTTGCATTTTAAGTGTTATTTCTGAATTAAAGGGCCATGTAGATGAAACAAAACTGCAAGTTGCAAAAAGGAAGAATTTGATAATGATTTTGACAACATGAATGTTATGCAGGTAGACATGACTACGACTAATTACTTTAAAAAATTAAATTTTATTTTTGGTGTGAGCACCAAATCACTTGCACATTTCTACTTCTTGAGAAATATTGAGAAAAATTAATGTGTAAATTTGAAGAGCTAAAATAGCAGTTATGATAAGAGCTTCTTCTCATTCAGTTTTCATTTCAGAGATTTCTATGAACAAACTCAAATAATAATCCAAATACTAAAGAAATTCAAATAAATAAGAGAAAATTATCTCTTACTGAGACAGAAAAGAAAAAAAATTACATTTCATTAAGACATTTCTCAAAGGGTTGTGTTGGTAATTTGAGCAAAAGACAAGTTATTAATTTTATAACTATTAGTTTAAGAGATGCTTGCAACTGCTCAACATTCAAGAAATCCATCAGTAGTCTAGGTTTAAGGGCAGTGT
The DNA here is from genome assembly GCA_009830355.1 of Cherax destructor. Classification (NCBI taxonomy): domain Eukaryota; kingdom Metazoa; phylum Arthropoda; class Malacostraca; order Decapoda; family Parastacidae; genus Cherax; species Cherax destructor. Next base: position 35,969 of record WNWK01000140.1, read on the forward strand.
AACATGCACTTTGATTGTGGCCAAGACAAAGGTTTGGACAAAATATTAACAATCACCACTACAAACCTTGTGGGCACTTACTGACCCAGTTATGGTACTGATAAACTAATTTAAGTCAGGTACACAATGAGTTTAGGACTAACCTCCTAGATTTTCCTATGATACCTAGGCTACATCTCTTTCTAAGATAATATTCGCAGAATAATGCGAAAAGGCCTAGAATTAGTTATTAATAAATTAATACATGTAATTTTTGTAATAAGCAAAACTGTGCCCTTTGTAAAAAAATTGGCAAATCAAAGACACAAATAGAGTAAGTCATTTATTTAACGATGTCTAGCTCTTGGCGGAGTTTCTTCAAGTACCAAGAGTGAAACATCATTAAGGAAATCTTACTGTGCCCATGTATTTTTGATTCACCAAGTTGCATACATATTTGTAAAAGTATTCTACATCCAAGTGTTGTGAGGTTAATATACATTTTTAAATCTATGCCTAAATAGGATTTAAAACTAGAGGTGACCTATGGGATTTTATGACTTAAATACTGCTAACAAAAACATTTCTTGGCCAATAAAATATTACAAAATTACTTACATCATAATAAAGTTTAAAGCTTTAAAAGAGATGCACCTTGAACATCAAAAGGAATCCAGTATTTGTAAGGGTAAATACCCAGTCTCATAAGCAAACTGCCTCCCTCAGTAGAGTACAGCTCTCGCACAAACTGAGGTAGTAAATCAACTTACGTATAAGTTAACTATTTGTGTATTCAAGATTCTTGCAAAGTTCTTTGAAGCTTTGTTGTTATATCTGAGGGATCAACAATTAATTAAAAAAAAATCATTAAATTATCTTTCACAGTTTATCAAGTAGAGCTCATGAATATATTTGATAAGAGGAAAAAGGTATGATAATTACCAGAGGGGTATATGTTGTAATCTAACTGGAATGTGTTTACAATACAATATCTCGTTTATCTTGTAAGAAAATCATGATACAGGAAGAGGTGAGGTTACCTCTTAACTACAATATCAAAGGGTTATCAAGAAGCATTATCCAAAATACTGTTAAAAAAAAAAAAAAAACACTAACAACACTTGACATGGTGTAGAATGGCAGGTACTGCCCACACTTATGGTAGAAAGATACCTGGTGATCAAACTTTCATTACAAGCATTTTCACCCAAACACTGGGCTTTATCGAGTCAGGACATGATCAAGTCCACTATGTGGGTGAAAAGTTGTCACCAACAAAGGTTTCCTCTGCACCACGTGTCATTCTGCAATGCTGATGTCAGGTGAAGAACCCCAACTGGGGGTAACAGGAATGTTGACAAATGCTGTTCATCAACTCTGGAGTATTTTTGGAGGTTTTGTTTATCCACTTACAAAACCTGATGGTTAACACATTCAACGTACAGTAGTCTTACGTCACAGATACAAGAATGACATACTGTAATCCTACGTTGTACCGAGCATACAAAGTGCTTCGAGTAATACTGTATCGTGCATAGCTTCCTGTTTTGAAAAAACAAATAAAAGCCAAGACTTGGTGTTTCGGTTGCTCAAGTAACAAATATTCAGAAAGTTCTAAATACATAAGAATAATAAAGAAACTTGTAGCTTCTTCAAATACCTTTTAAGACCTGTATAACTATATCCTCAAGATGGTTACATACTAGTATATTCTTTAAGGAAATTCACAATGAAAAATTTCTGAGAGACCTTACCAAATGAATGATCTAATGGTGAGGAAGGTAAAAGTATGAGGTGAAAAGAAATCAAGATAAAAAAAAAATAGAAAATGCACTGGAAGATGAAGAAGATGGGGAAAGGAAAATAAGATAGGGAGGACAGACAAAGACAGCAGAGGCAGGGGATAGAAAGGCAAACAAGGAGAGAGGAGGAAGGCTGATGGGGAAGGGAAGGAGAGAAGTGGGGTAGAGATGAGAGAAGTGAGAGAAGAGGGAACAAAGAGTTGGCAAGAAGGGTGGGGTGGGGTGGGGGAGGTGATAAGGGATGTGATAGGAATAAAGGTAAAAAGTGTGAAGGGGGGTAAGCGAGAAGGTAAGTGGAGAACAGATGGGAGAAGGTGAGAAGAACAAACACAAGTGATAAGGACAACAAAGAAATAATCCATTATCAAAGGAACACCAAAGATTACAATAATTTGCTATGTTCATGCACATTACATGGTTTAAATGCCATAGTTGAGTGTTTCATATATTTTCAACAATGTCGCTCTAAAAATAATTCAAATTCAAAAAGGGTGTGGTACTGGAAGCATTGTAAAACAACTTTGCAACTGGCCTGCCAACACACTTCTGCTGGACAGCCTTGTGACCTGTCAAACTGACTGTACTGCTCAGAAAAGGAAGTGTCAGTACTAATTATAGGAACTTGGTAAATCATTCTATTATCATACTGTGATCATCGATAATACAACATTTTGAAATATAAATATATGAGTATGTGTGGGCATGTTTGTAGAGTGTCTTTGAGGTGCGTGTTTGTGCTGTGTAGTGTGTGTTGTTGAGATGAATGTTTCTGGTGTATGTATCTGAGGTGCATGTTTCTGGTGTGTCTGAGGTGCATGTTTCTGGTGTGTGTGTGTGTGTGTGTGTGTATGTGTGTGTGTGTGTATGTGTGTGTGTGTATGTGTGTGTGTGTGTGTCTGAGGTGCATGTTTCTAGTGTGTAGTGCATGTGTTTGAGATGCACGAGTTTGAGGTGCATGTTTGTATGTGGAGTACTCTGTGTGGGGGGAGGGGTTTATGTGTAGGGGAGGGGTTTGTGTAGGGAAGAGGTTTGTATGTGAGGAGGAGTTTGTGTAGAGGAGGGGTTTGTATGTGGGGAGGGGTGTGTGTAAAGGAGGGTTTGTATGTGGGGAGGGGTTTGTATGTGGGGAGGGGTTTGTATGTGGGGAGGGTTTGTGTGTGGGGGGGTTTGTGTATGTATGTATGTATGTATGTATGTATGTATGTATGTATGTGTGTGTGTGTGTGTGTGAGAGCACATACGTGTGTGTGATTGCAGTTACAAGGAAGGGTAGATGGATGCATTACTAGGGTGACTGCATCACTAACCCCAGGAGCTTCTTCATATTTACATTAAAATCCATGTACAGTATCAGAGTATGGTTCCGCTACCTTCTCTCCTAAGGCAATCTACTTGCTCACAGTCCTAACACTCATCATGTTCCTTCTTACATATATTTGGTGGTTTAGCTTTCATGTGTTCCCCCTTGTACTAGTTCTGTTTCAGTGTATTTGTTAAATTTGTTGATTCCCACAAGCATTTTCAATGTTTTCCTTGTCGCCTGTACCTCCAATGCTATAGGAATAAAAATTCAACATGTGTACTTGGTATTGTGGCTGAGAACAGAATACCCAATTTCTACTCTAGTAAACACAAAGTTCAATCATGGTAGGAAAGGACGTGCGAGTATTTGAACTTGTCTCTGCTTGCTTCTAAGTTCTGGGAAATCTGTATTATACATATATTATGTATAAAATAACTGTATATCAACATGGGTGAAGTAGCACAAATGGGATCAAGCCATCAATTCATTCTCATGAGGTCATAACAGAGTGGTTCTGATCACCACACATTAATTTCCAGGCAATGGTAGGGAGGTACATTGTGGCATGCCAGTGGCTCTCCTTGCACTTCAATTTATGATTGTAATAACATAACCTATGTAAACTAGCAATGAAATAAAATTTGTATATTTGTATTTGTATTTGAGTCCTCCAGGACTCGAGTCCAACTAACAGATTTCCTCGAATCCCTTCATTCAAGTTACCTTCCTCACACTCCAACAGTACATCTATTAAAAACCACTTGTTTTCATTCACTCCTAACATGCTCACATAATCCTGCTGGATGCTCATGCCACTAAAACTCAAAACCCTCTTTTATCCTCTCTCTCCACCATTCCTGGGAACCCTTCTGTCTACCTTCCACCCCAGATTTATACACCTTATATTATACACAAGCTCACTTATGAATAAAAAAGTCCTATCTGAATTGCTCTTGTAATTATGATTTACCCACTTTCACTTCAGGAGGTTAATGCATTGTTAACTAACAGATTTACACAAATCCTTAAGAGCAGAAATATCTGAATGACAGATCTAAAACCTATTGAATGAACCTTTATCTAGCATAAGATAGAAGAGGTAGCTACCTAGAATGGTTTCATGGAACAATGAACACTTTATTAGGACTGTGGCAAAGCATTTTGCCATGTTGTACAGTGATAGCAGCAGGGTCAACCTTATTTTTCCCGTGTTCACTAATGGAGACAACAGTTGCATTTTTAACCTTTAAACTGGGCATGACATGAGTACTTTGGTGTGGGAAAACTGGGCGCATCATACACACGAACATAAATCATTGGGGGTTCAAATAAAGGGCCACGTGATAATCTGAATCAAACAAGCACCTCAGCTATTAAGTCTCAATTGATATTAAGCCAAAAAATTCAGTCACACTGAGGATGCAATTGCTCTGGAAGAAAGCACTGGAATTACTGAATAATAGTACTCCAGACAGCTGTGACAATGATACCAGTGGTGCTATGTACAACATACAACTGTATAAAACAGCAAAGAAAATGTAAGTAAAATGTTTGTAAATCAAGCAGTCATGTTGGGATCCTATCAATGGTGAGCATATTTTTTTTTTTTTTTGCATCAACTTGCTTCCTGAGCTACCATGTAGTGAAATATAAAATGATGATTCTTTACTATGTTCATGGGGAAGCACTAAGCTCAAAGGTCATCCAGCACCTTAGGATATTTCAAATAATTTTTTGTAATATACATGTATTAAGAGAAATATTCAGAAAAAAGGAAATGCCTCAAGCCTCAAGTGTCGACCTTAGTTAAGTTTCAAATTTGCAATTATCCTGCTATTTTTTCATGGCACTGATGAAGACTAGTGATTTTGAAAAGCTCTTGCCAAACATTTTCCTATTTTCTGAAAGGTGTGTTTGACTTCAAAGTTTCAAGAAACTTTTGAATTTTTGCCATACAGCAATACATATTTTAGTGCTACAAGAGAATGTCAACCTGTTTCATTAGGCATTTGGACAGAAAGACCTTTACTTCAGAGAATGACAATGAATTCATATTTGTTACAAATACTTCTGTTTATATATAATGTTTTAAAAGTTCAACAATCCTATAAGAAAAATGCTTACAGCAGAGGTATGTAACATGCCCAGTTTAAGGATTAAAGGAAAAAAAATCTTTGGGAAGTTACTTGGGTGATGGATGTACTGCAATACTGCCCGCATTTTGGGATATTTCCTGATTTTAGTGGATATTACTTTTCTAGGTTATGATGTTTCAGAATAAGTAACAAGACATGCCATTTCCAAACGTTGGAAAAGCTTGCTTCAAGTAACACAGAACAAAATTAACCTGTGTGTCCTGCATGACATAAAAAATCAAGTTCTCCAGCATCTGAAAAGAGGATCACCCTAATTCTTAAGTTGCAGCCTAGCATAAGAACTAACTAATATCAGGAAATTTTCCCCGAGTACTGCATAGGAAGGAAAATGAAATACCTGTATGCCCAATACAGCACAAAAGCACTGTCCTGAGTTGTCTTGATTTCCATTTGTATCGTCTTCATATAAAAACTTTACAAAATTAAAATATTCTGGATGTCAACATTTCCCAATACAAAAACTACAAAAGATATAAGAATATGTTATGAAATGCCCTAAAAAATGAAAATAAATAGAAACAATTAAAAAAGGAAAAAGAAATCTTGTACCTTCTAATGAAGATATCTTTTATCCACCTAATGTTATGCTTGTAAACCTCTTTTCAATCTTGTTGAAAAAGTAGTTCCTTACAGTGTGATTTCTTTCAGTTTCTCCAAAATCTCTTTGTCTTTGTCTGTGTCATCACGTACTAACATTACTGTGTGTCCCATGCCACATGAGACTTGCATCACATGAGCACCTTCCAATGCCTTTACTTCTTTTGGTTGTGTGCTTGACTTGATGTTCTCCCCGAGACCCTGAAACAAAAAGACACATTCATTAAAACATTATTTACAAGTGAGAATGCTTATGTTTATAGGGAGTTTTGACCCAAGTGAGAGAGTAACCTTGGTAGGAAACCTAGTGCTAAAGTGGGAGAAACTGTTGTCGAGGACATAGGGCATAGTAAGTTTGGAGTGCCAGGGGTAAATGATAATGGGGGCCTTTAATTGAACTGTGTACAGAACGAGGCTTGGTAATAAGTAGGACATATTTTAAGAATTAAAAAAAGGATTAGTATACGAGATGTGATATAAGGCGTATTACAATAGTTTGTTGGTTTATGTATTGGTGGATTAAAGGTTGATGGGTAGACTTCTAGATGTGCATGTTTATAGAGGGGCAACAGATGTATCTAATCATTATTTAGTTATAACTACAATGAGAATAAGAGGTAGATGGGGCAGAAGGAAAATGGCATCAGCAGTAAGAGAGATGTAAAAGTTCATTAACTAAAGGAGGAGGTAGTTAGGGTAAGATATAAGCAACTATTGGGAGAAAAATGGGCTAGTAAGAGTATAGGTAATGGTAATGTAGCCAACTCTAGCCATAGGCACTTTTATTGTTTACCAGTACACTCCAGGATAGCAGATGAACAAGGGGGCTTTAGGAAAGGTAGGGGGTGTGTAGACGAAGTGTTTACAGTGAAACATATAGGTGAACAGTATTTGGATAAGGGTAGAGGTTTTTGTGGCATTTATGGATTTGGAAAAGGCGTATGATAGGGTGGACAGGGGGGCAATGTGGCAGATGTTGCAGGTGTATGGAATATCAGGTAGGTTACTGAAAGCAGTGAAGAGTTTTTATGAGGATAGTGAGGCTCAAGTTAGAGTGTGTAGGAGGGAAGGGGACTATTTCCCAGTAAAAGTGGGCCTTAGACAAGGATGTGTGATGTCACCATGGTTGTTCAATATATTTATAGATGGGGTTGTAAGAGAAGTGAATGCGAGGGTCTTGGCAAGAGGTGTGGGGTTAAAAGATAAAGAATTAAATACAAAGTGGGAGTTGTCACAGTTGCTTTTTGCTGATGACACTGTGCTTTTGGGAGATTCTGAACAGAAGTTGCAGAGGTTGGTGGATGAATTTGGTAGGGTGTGTAAAAGAAGAAAATTGAAAGTGAATATAGGAGAGAGTAAGGTGATGAGGATAACAAAAAGATTAGGTGACGAAAGATTGGATATCAGATTGGAGGGAGAGAGTATGGAGGAGGTGAATGTATTCAGATATTTGGGAGTGGACATGTCAGCAGATGGGTCTATGAAGGATGAGGTGAATCATAGAATTGATGAGGGAAAAAGGGTGAGTGGAGCACTTCGGAGTCTGTGGAGACAAAGAACTTTGTCCATGGAAGTAAAGAAGGGAATGTATGAGAGTATAGTTATACCAACACTCTTATATGGGTGTGAAGCATGGGTGATGAATGTTGCAACGAGGAGAAGGCTGGAGGCAGTGGAGATGTCATGTCTGAGGTCAATGTGTGGTGTGAATATAATGCAGAGAATTCAGAGTTTGGAAATTAGGAGGAGGTGCGGGATTAACAAAACTATTATCCAGAGGGCTGAGGAGGGGTTGTTGAGGTGGTTCGGACATGTAGAGAGAATGGAACGAAACAGAATGACCTCAAGAGTGTATAAATCTGTAGTGGAGGGAAGGCGGGGTAGGGGTCGGCCTAGGAAAGGTTGGAGGGAGGCGGTAAAAGAGGTTTTGTGTGCGAGGGGCTTGGATTTCCAGCAAGCATGCGTGTGCGTATTTGATAGGAGTGAATGGAGACAAATGTTTTTTAATACTTGACGTGCTGTTGGAGTGTGAGCAAAGTAACATTTATGAAGGGATTCAGGGAAACCGGCAGGCCGGACTTGAGTCCTGGAGATGGGAAGTACAGTGTCTGCACTCTGAAGGAGGGGTGTTAATGTTGCAGTTTTATAACTGTAGTGTAAAGCACCCCTCTGGCAAGACAGTGATGGAGTGAATGATGAAAGTTTTTCTTTTTCGGGCCACCCTGCCTTGGTGGGAATCAGCCGATGTGTTAATAAAAAAAAAAAAAAAAATAATAGTACACTCCACTGGACCCTGGCATGGTTGGGGCTTGGAAGGAAGAGGGTGAACTGAGGAAATAGGTGGAGATGGGTACATGTCTCTCTGTTTTGGTGTGTGGATGCCCTAGCGCCAGCTCCTCCTGTACTTGTATTGGGGCGTTTAGGGTAAGAGAAATATGAAGAGGTGTTTTTCGAGTGTGTATATATTGTTAATCTAATAAATTGTATATTTTCTTAACGAGGAATTTTTGTGTGAACCTTCGGATCCCCAACCCATTGGAATCATACATAATGGTTTAGCGCTTACTGTTAGGGAACCCAATTTCTGCGTAACAGTGCGTAATTGGAATTATTAACAAATCCCTGGTCATCTTCAAGAGGGAGCCTGATAAGTTCTTAAAGTCAGTTCCTGATCAACCAGGGTTTGGTGTAAACACAAGACTGTGTGCAGCTGGCACCAACCGTTTGGTTGAGGCCAGCAACAGGAAGACCTGGGCTATGGGGGTGATAACCTCTGGCAGCAGCTATGTACATGTAACCCTATAGGAAATATTGCCAACAGCAGGGTTTGTCAAAACATCCTCTTCCCACCCACAGCAGGTTTGTCAAGGCATCCTCTTCTCAACGTACATTTTAAAATCTCAGGTATAATAACCATTGCTTAACCACATGAAACTATCAGCCTATACTGACCATCCTCACTGACTTGCAGCTTTTCAATTACAGGTTTGCCATCACTTTATGCATTTCTGTCAGCAAGTCTGTATAAGAAATAGACATGTGCCATTTGTGATCAATGTGGCTCACAAAGCTTACTGAAGATTCGTACTGTGTAGAATTATGCAATGATAAAGCATGTGATGCCTGTATCACAATCTTCCAGTTTCCTCAACTGAGCTACTTGCTCCATCTAGATTCCCCCTGGAATTACTTTTTTGCTATAATATTCATTTTTTTTTTATTAACACATCGGCTGTTTCCCACCAAGGCAGGGTGGCCCGAAAAAGAAAAACTTTCATCATTCACTCCATCACTGTCTTGCCAGAGGTGTGCTTACACTACAGTTATAAAACTGCAACATAACACCCCTCCTTCAGAGTGCCGGGACTGTACTTCCCATCTCCAGGAATCAAGTCTGGCCTGCCGGTTTCCCTGAATCCCTTCATATTACCTTGCTTACACTCCAACAGCATGTCAAGTCCTAAAAAACATCTGTCTCCATTTGCTTCCAACTAACATGCTTATGCATGCTTGCTGAAAGTCCAAACCCCTCGCACACAAAACCTCCTTTACCCTCTCCCTCCAACCTTTCCTAGGCCGACCCCTACCCCGCCTTCCCTCCACTACAGATTTATACACTCTCAAAGTCATTCTATTTCGTTCCATCCTCTCTACATGTCCAAACCATCTCAATAACCCCTCCTCAGCCCTCTGGATAATATTCAAGTATACAGCACACACCAGTAATAAAGGACTTACGTAATGTTTCCATCATTTTTTACATGTTTCATTCAATTATTCCTTACCAAAGACAAAATTTCATAATCAACAGCTCCAGATGCATGTAAAGTATTATCACTGCTCCAACACTAAATAGTTAAAAATTTCTCATTTCACTGTCCTAATCTTATCTACCTATAAATACTAGAAAAAACCTTTCTAGTCATAACTTTCAAATTTTCTTCAATATCCGCAGTCACAATTTTTTCACATGAATTATTTTTTTTTCATGATGAAAGCTAAAATCCAACCATTACCATCCTAGCCTATCTAAGCCTGACATTACAGGCATATTCAGTGAAGCTTCTTTATTTCACAACTGTGCTCGTCCCTCATTTTCCATACACCTACCTTACACACAACTTGTATTCAAAGACCCATTCACCGCTCATGCTCCTCGATCTTCAGGGCAAGACCGTAGGATTGAATCAGCCCCCTGAGAAGTCCCATCAGTACATGAACACATCTGGATTTGTCAATGCCGACTCACTCAGGTGTGGGTGTTGCACCGCACACTACAACCAAACAAACCACCTGCCAAACAGTTCAGCACAATAGCTTCATCGGCATAAAGAAGCCTGACGCAAGCTTTGAAAGTTTTTTTCCCCATTTACTAAATTTCAAATGCATAGTGAATGAAAAAAAAAATCACTGGCAGTGCATAATGATTCTTTCACTAACTGAAAACAAGTAAAAGCTTGTTCCAACAGTATTAACTTGCAATGGAAAAATAAAGAATGATAGTAGGTTAGTTGCCTACAGATGTTAAAGCATATGTTATCGCAGTTAAGCCCTTTTCCTCAACCGATGAATCTTCACAAAGATTAACATAATCAGTCAAGGGTGAGCACTAAACCATGAGGGTTGTACAGTGCCTAGGGAACAAGAAGTAATCAGCTTTGATTCAAGGATGGAAGGGTAGTTCTAATTCTTTGGATAAGAGCCCTTCAACAGCTTCAAGGCAACCCCCTCCCATGAAGGGTCTTGATAAAAAGTTTAGTCATTCAGCCATACATTCTTACATAATCTTTCAGTTTCTGTATTTTCTTATATAAAAAAAAAAACCCACTAATTCTTAAACATTTCTATGAATGATAAATACTCATGATATCCATGGGCACTTATTCCTGAATTGGACAGTAACAGATAAGAAAACAAGAAATATGAATAACCATGATGAAATATAAGGAAGTAATCAAAGCTTATATCTTTATTAACAATTCCTCAAAAGTTTATGAAGACGAATGGTTTTTGGGACCTGATGAGTTGTTGGAGTGTGAGCAGGGTAATATTCTGTGAGGGGGTTTCAGGGAAACCGGTTAGCCGGACTTGAGTCCTGGAAATGGGAAGTAAAATGCCTGCACTTTGAAGGAGGGGTTTGAAATATTGGCAGTTTGGAGGGACGGGATGTCTAAGCTGTTGTATCTGAGCGCCTCTGCAAAGACAGTGATTATGTATGAGTGATAGTGAAAGTGTTGAATGATGGAAGTTTTTTCTTTCTTTTTGGGTCACCCTGTCTCAGTGGGAAACAGCCAATGTTTAAAAAAAAAAAATTGTGAAGTCAAGAAAAATCTATCTTCGATATTTTTATTTTTCAGAAAATAGAAATGTCATTTCTGAACTTTAAAAAGCAAAGTCCTTAGGTGATGATCAATATCCCTGCCAAGAGTTTAACACTGACTCGTTACCTCTGGAACAAATAAAAATTAAAACTTATGATTCCATCTGCCAATAAAGTAGAATATATGTCTTACCAGTTCACCATATGTTGGAGAAGGGCCCCAAGATATAACACTTTCATCTGCAGCCACCACAACAGAGGTGGCAGAACAGCCAACAGCTCTCACATCCCAACCACAAAGATCTTGTAGTGGCTTGGGGTACATGTTAGCTTCTCCTGTGCGTCTGGTCTGACCCCAAAGGAAGATACCCAAGGCACTGATGCCAATGGTGAAAGTTGAGCCGCAATATATTTTTTCCACTCCACGATTATGGCCATCAAAAAATTTAATCAGACGGGGAATGAATTCATCCTTGGGTTCAGCATGACCCAATCGTCCATATCCACCGAAGCCCCAAGAAAAGGCTCTCTTCTTTGCATCAATTGCAACCTGAAATTAAATTTAACTATGAATCACCCCATATTAATAGAAAAAAAAAATCATGAGCATGGGTGGTACCAGAATTTCTATGCTGAGGAAATTTAGGGGTGGCTATCTGGTTGGAAGGGTATGCAAGATTTGTTTTGAAGCATTTTTTTTTTTTATTTAGGAGGCTTTGGGGGGTTGAGGGGATTTAGGGGGCTGAATCCCCCAAGTCACCCCCCCACACCAACCCTGCTCATGAGGGTTATGTTCCTAGAGGTCCTGTTGAATTTAATATTTGCACATAACACTTAATTCTGTCCATAAATTTATTTTACTTCAGATTTGAGCTGTTTGTTTCAGAGGTCACTTCTCATTAAAACAGCTTTAAGAAGAAATTTGGGCGTGGAAAATCAATTAGGCACATATTGAAACGAAATCCTATTGTCAGGGGTTATACGTCAAACACCCCATAAAAACGAACTAGAACTACATGACAATTTGTGAATTTACTGAAGCCATTTGTGAGGTATTTCAATAAAAAAAAGTCCACTATCAAAGCAAGCAAATCTCACAAATCTGGGGATTCGACAGAACTACAATTATCAACTGAGTATGAAATTATAGCAAAATGTTTTGTTTGGACTTGTTGATATTTGGATCTATAAAAAAAAAAAAAAAAAAAAGGAGAATCACAGAATTAATGAGGAGGAATAAAGGTGGATGGCAAATTGAGGCATCTGTAAAGGCAAAGAATTTTATCCAAGGAAGCAGAGAGATGAATGTACCATGGTATAGTGCAGAGGTCAGGGAACCAGGTTAAATTATCCCAAATGGGGTACAAATGAAAATCTCAGGGGTAATGAAGGCTCAAATACTGTGAGTTGGGTTGTGACTACCTTCAGCTGTGAAACTGCTGAAGTGCCAGAGGCACTTCTGCACTTCATTTCGACAATGAAGCAAGTACAGTGGAACCTCGGTTTTCGTGATTAATTTGTTCCAGAAAGTCTGACGAAAACTGAATTCAACGAAAACTGAAGCAATATTTCCCATAAGAAATAATGTAAATCCAATTAATCCGTTCCAGACACAAAAAAGTATTAATAAAAAATACATTTTATAGAGAATAACTATAGTTTTACATACAGAAAACAATGAGAAATAAATATAAATGACTAATGAAATGGATAAGTGAACATTTAACATCACTTTTACCTTTATTGAAGACTCTTGTTGGCGTATGGAAGACGGCGAGGAGGGGAGAGGGAGGAGGAGAGGGAGGAGGAGAGGGAGGAGGAGAGGGAGGAGGAGAGGTTATTGGTTGGAAGGGGAATCCCCCTCCATAAGGACTTCAGGTATCAAGGCCCTATCCAGAGTTACTTCCTTTCTTTGTCTTTCACTGGCACTGGACCCCTATCGCACAAAAAAATCTGTCCAGAGAGGTCTGTTTCTGGCGTCTCTTAAGATTTACAGACACGGCTTGCAACAGCTTTCTTAGTGTGATATTTCTCCACAAAACTTTGCAACTCACTCCACTTTGCACCCGTCCTTAATCACTGAAGAAGGCACATTCTCCCCTCTCTCTTCCTCCTCCTCTGAAGCAATTTCCTCAGCTGCGGTCTGTTGCTGTTCCAGTTGAAGGTTTTGCAGCTCTTCAGTGGTTTGCACTTCCCTGTGGTCATCCACCAACTCTTCCACATCCTGGCCACTCACATCCAACCCCATGGACTTACCCAAAGCCACAACAGATTCCACAATAGGTGTAGGGTCGTCAGGGTCAGCCTCAAACCCCTCAAAACCCTTCTCGAGGACACATTCTGGCCACACTTTTCTCCAAGTAGAGTTCATCGTCCTGGAAGTCACTCCCTGCCAAGCCTTATCTATAAGGCCTATGCAATTGAGGATATTGAAGTGATTCCTTCAGAACTCTCTTAGGGTCAATTCAGTGTCTGAGGTCACTTCAAAGCACCTTTAAAACATTGCTTTGGTGTAGTTTTTTTTGAAGTTTGAAATGACCTGCTGGTCCATGGGCTGGATGAGAGGAGTGGTATTAGGGGGAAAGAACTTCATTGTGATGAAACTAAACTCCTCCACCAACTGGTCTTCCAAGCATGGAGGATGAGCAGGAGCATTATCCATTACCAGGAGGCACCTGAGTGGCAATTGCTTTTCCAGGAGGTATTTCTTCACACTCGGGCCAAACACTTCATTGACCCACTCAATGAAAATTTGCCTTGTGACCCATGCTTTATTGTTAGCCTTCCACATCACACACAATTTACTCTTGATGACATTGTTTTTCTTGAACACTCATTGATTTTCAGAGTGATACACCAGTAAAGGCTTCACTTTGAAATCCCCACTAGCATTACCACAGAACAATAGAGTTAGCCTATCCTTCATAGGCTTGTATCCTGGCAGTGCCTTTTCCTCCTGCGTGATGTAGGTCCTCTTTTGCATTTTCTTCCAAAAGAGGCCTGTTTCGTCACAATTGAAGACTTGTTGGGGTAGGAATCCTTCAGCTTCTACATACTCCTTGAATTCATCAATGAATTCTTTGGCCTCACGTTTGTCCGAACTTGCAGCCTCACCCTGCCTTACCTCCACAACACTATCTCCCGCTAACTGTTTTTCGTTGATTCACATCAACAACAACTTCTCAACATTTTCGATTGTTTACGATTTCGGTTTCATTAGCACATTTACCCCTTTCGCAACATCAGATTCCTTGATTTCTTTTTTCTTCGCCAGGATGGAACAGATCGTTGATGAGGACTTCCCGTACATCTTGGCGAGATCGGCCACGCGTACGCCACTTTCGTACTTTGCTACAAGTTCTTTCTTGAATTCTATTGAGTTTCTCGGCTTCTTTATCAAAGGGATGGCACTCTGAACTTTGTTTGGCCCCATGGTGGCTTATTTAGCAGTCACACTCAATAAACAAGCACAAAAAAAATGGATAATTACGAAATGTTTCAGATGAACGCACGGGGTAATGCTCACTCGACGAGAAACAAAGCCAGACCACTGTCACCTTAAGAAAACCGAGCGGATGAACGAAAACTGGGACAAAATTTTCACGAAAAAAAGTTGTTGAAAACCGAATTCGACGAAAACCAGAGCAAATGAAAACCAAGGTTCCATTGTATTAAATTTCAGAACAATGCAGAACTGTCCTATTTTTGGGATGTCAAGAGCTGCAAAGGCTTTCAAAATTACACACGAGGAAGCGATAAAAATACTGCTACTGTTTGCAACTACCTATCTTTGCAAACAATGAACATTTTTCCACTCTCATTAACTTAAAAACCAAGTACAGAAATCAGCTGAACACCGAAGACAGTATCTAAATTGCTGATATCAAAAAGCCCTAATTATGATGATGTATCAAAAATGAAATATTTCTCCAAAACCTTAAGTGAAAATGTTTTCAATGAAATTCCTTAGATCTCTAATGAGAGTTTTATTAAATTTGTTTGCTACTATTTTTTTTATTTCATGTAGTTTATTTTTCATTTTATTATTTTTTAATTTTGTATTTTATAATTAATTTTTTTTTTTTTTTTTTTTTAACACATCGGCCGATTCCCACCAAGGCAGGGTGGCCCGAAAAGAAAACTTTCATCATCATTCACTCCATCACTGTCTTGCCAGAAGGGTGCTTTACACTACAGTTATAAAACTGCAACATTAACACCCTCCTTTCGAGTGCCGGAACTGTACTTCCCATCTCCAGAACTCAAGTCCGGCCTGCCGGTTTCCTGAATCCTTCATAAATGTTACTTTGCTCACACTCCAACAGCACGTCAAGTATTAAAACCATATGCCTCCATTCACTCCTATCAAATACGCTCACACATGCTTGCTGGAAGTCCAAGCCCTCGCACACAAAACTTCCTTTACCCCTCCCTCCAACCTTTCCTAGGCCGACCCCTACCCCGCCTTCCCTCCACTACAGATTTATACACTCTCGAAGTCACTCTGTCTCGTTCCATTCTCTCTACATGTCCAAACCACCTCAACAACCCCTCCTCAGCTCTCTGGACAATCGTTTTGGTAATCCCGCACCTCCTCCTAATTTCCAAACTCCGAATTCTCTGCATTATATTCACACCACACATTGACCTCAGACATGACATCTCCACTGCCTCCAGCCTTCTCCTCGTTGCAACATTCATCACCCATGCTTCACACCCATATAAGAGCGTTGGTATAACTATACTCTCATACATTCCCTCTTTACTTCCATGGACAAGGTTCTTTGTCTCCACAGACTCCGAAGTGCTCCACTCACCCTTTTCCCTCATCAATTCTATGATTCACCTCATCCTTCATAGACCCATCCGCCGACATGTCCACTCCCAAATATCTGAATACATTCACCTCCTCCATACTCTCTCCCCCCAATCTGATATCCAATCTTTCGTCACCTATTCTTTTGTTATCCTCATCACCTTACTCTTTCCTATATTCACTTTCAATTTTCTTCTTTACACACCCTACCAAATTCATCCACCAACCTCTGCAGCTTCTCTTCAGAATCTCCCAAAAGCACAGTGTCATCAGCAAAAGCAACTGTGACAACTCCCACTTTGTATTTGCTTCTTTATCTTTTAGCCCAACACCTCTTGCCAAGACCCTCGCATTCACTTCTCTTACAACCCCATCTATAAATATATTGAACAACCACGGTGACATCACACATCCTTGTCTAAGGCCCACTTTTACTGGGAAATAGTCCCCTTCTCTCCTACACACTCTAACCTGAGCCTCACTATCCTCATAAAAACTCTTCACTGCTTTCAGTAACCTTCCTCCTATTCCATACACCTGCAACATCTGCCACATTGCCCCCCTATCTACCCTATCATACGCCTTTTCCAAATCCATAAATGCCACAAAAACATCTTTACCCTTATCCAAATACTCTAACACTACAAATAAAATTGTTTTATCGCATCTAATACAGCCTCTCCTCACTTAACGACAGGGTTCCGTTCATAAGAGTAGGTTGGTAAGCGAACTGGTTGTTAAGTGAGGAGCATACTATACTGGTAGTGGGTTTGTGTCAACCATCTTTAGATATTTTTTAAATGTCACCTTTGCACCATTTATAACATTTCTAGTATACTATTTTTAAATGTTTATATAGTAATGTACTGTATACTGTAATAAACAGAATAGAGGAAATCAGCTCTAATATACATTACTTAGGTTTGCATACTGGCTGGAGAGCTGGTCGTAAGTCTGAGCAGTTGGTAAATGAGTACATTGCTAAGTGAGGAGAGTACATACTTTTCAGTTTGTATGACTGTATTCTCCATACAAATGGATTCAATAAACTATTTTGAATTTGAATGCTACTTGTATTTTCTGGATTCTGTGGACTTTTCAAGTTTAGTGTGTAATTTCGCTGTACACAAATATGTTTTGGGGGTAATACCCAAAAGAGTTTACCAACCTCTGGTAGAGTGGTATCAACACATTACATCTCCACTGCTGGAGGCAGTGGAGATAAAGTATTTGAGGGCAATGGGAAATGTAAATATTATGCAGTAATTATGCAAAGAATTTGGAGCATGGCTATTAGGTGTTGGGTTACCAACAGTATAATTCAGAGGGATGAGGAGGGGTTGTCAAGGTGGTGTGGAAATAAGAGAGGACGGAGTAAAATAGGATGACTTATGAGGATGTATAAATCTGTTGTGGATGAAAAGGTTGTGGGGTAGAAAGGTTGTGGAGGAAAAGGTTGGGGGGGAGGAGTAAAGGAGGTTTTGAATACCTAGGGGCCTGAACATCCACCAGATTTGTGAGTGAATTAGATCAGACTGAATGAAGACCAGTAGTTTTGACGACAATGTGCTGTTGGTGTGTGAGCAGGGTAGCATTTACACACTCTCCCAAACTCGTCCACTAACCTTTGCAACTTTTCTTTAGAATCTCCCATAAGCACAGTATTATCAGCAAAAAGTAACTATGTCAACTCCCATTTTGCATTTAATTCTTCATAATTTAATCCCACCCCTCTCCCCAACACCCTAGCATTTACTTCTTTTACAACCCCATCTATAAATATATTAAACAACCATGGTGACATTACACATCCCTGTGTAAGACCTACTTTTACTGGAAAATAATCTCCCTCTCTCCTACACACCCTAACCTGAGCCTCACTATCCTCATAAAAACTCTTTACAGCCTTCAGTAACTTACTACCTATTCCATACACTTGCAACATTTGCCACATTGTTCCCCTATCCACTCTATCATATGCCTTTTCTAAATCCATAAATGCAATAAAAACTTTTCTACCTTTATCTAAATACTGTTCACATATATGCTTCACTGTAAACACTTGATCTACACATCCCCTACCCACTCTAAAGCCTCCTTGCTCATCTGCAATCCTACTCTCTGTCTTACCTCTAATTCTTTCAATAATAACCCTGCCATACACTTTACCTGGTATACTCAGTAAACTTATTCCCTAAAATTTTTTACACTCTCTTTTATCCCCCTTCCCTTTATATAAAGGAACTATACATGCTCTCTGCCAATCCCTAGGTACCTTCCCTCTTTCATACATTTATTAAACAAAAATACCAACAACTCCAGCACTATATCCCCCTGCTTTTAACATTTCTGTCATGATTCCGTCAATTCCAGCTGCTTTACCCCCTTTCATTCTACGTAATGCCTCACGCACCTCCCCACACTCACATCCTGCTCTTCTTCACTCCTAAACGATGTTGTACCTCCCTGGCCAGTACATGAAATTACCGCCTCCTTTTTCATCGACATTTAAAAGTTCCTCAAAATATTCCCCATCTACCCAATACCTCCAGCTCCCCATCTACTAACTCCCCTATTCTGTTTTTAACTGACAAATCCATTTGTTCCCTAGGCTTTCTTACCTTGTTTATCTCACTCCAAAATTTTTCTTGTTTTCAGCAAAATTTCTTGACAGAGGCTCTCCCATTCTTTCATCCGCTCTTCTTTTGCACTCTCTTCACCTTTCTTTTACTCTCCATATACTCTGCTCTTCTATTAACACTTCTGTTTTGTAAAAACCTCTCATAAGCTACCTTTTTCTCTTTTATCACACCCTTTACTTCTTCATTCCACCACTCACTCCTCTTTCCTCCTGCACCCACCCTCCTATAGCCACAAACTTCTGCCCCACATTCTAATACTGCATTTTTAAAACTATCCCAACTCTCTTCAACCCCCCCCACTACTCATACTTGCACTATCCCACCTTTCTGCCAATAGTTGCTTATATCTCACCCTAACTTCCTCCTCCCTTAGTTTATACACTTTTACCTCTCTCTTACTTGCTGTTGCCATTTTCTTTTTGTCCCATCTACCTTTTACTCTAACTGTAGCTACAATCAAATAATGATCTGATATATCTGTTGCCCCTCTATAAACATGTACATCCTGAAGCCTACCCATCAACCTTTTATCCACCAATACATAATCCAACAAACTACTTTCCTTATGTGCCATATCATACCTTGTATATTTATTTATCCTCTTTTTCATAAAATATGTATTACTTATTACCAAACCTCTTTCTACACATAGCTCAATTAATGGTTCCCCATTTACATTTACCCCTGGCACCCCAAATTTACCTACTACTCCCTCCACAACATTTTTACCCACTTTAGCATTAAGATCCCCAACCACAATTACTCTCTCATTTGGTTCAAAACTCCCCACACACTCACTCAACATTTCCCAAAATCTCTCTCTCTCCTCTACACTTCTCTCTTCTCCAGGTACATAAACACTTACTATAACCCACTTTTCACATCCAACCTTTATTTTACTCCACATAATCCTTGAATTTATACATTTATATTCATTCTTTACCTGCCATAACTGATCATTCAACATTATTGCCACTCCTTCTTTAGCTCTAACTCTATTTGAAACCCCTGACCTAATCCCATTTATTTCTCCCCACTGAAACTCTCCTACCCCCTTCAGCTTTGTCTCACTTAAAGCCAGGACATCCAGCTTCTTTTCATTCATAACATCTACAAGCATCTCTTTCTTATCATTCGCACAACATCCACGCACATTCAAACATCCCACTTTGACCATTTTCTTCTTTTTCTTTTTAGTAAGCTATACAGGAAAAGGGGTTACTAGCCCATTGTTCCTGGCATTTTAGTTGACTTTTACAACACGCATGGCTTACGGAGGAAAGATTCTTATTTCACTTCCCCATGGATATGAAAGGAAAAGGAAAAATTATAAGAACAAGAACTTCTTCTTTCAACACGTCGACCATTTCCCACTGAAGCGGGGTGGCCCAAAAGGAAAAACGAAAGTTTCTCCTTTTACATTTAGTAATATATACAGGAGAAGGGGTTACTAGCCCCTTGCTCCTGGCATTTTAGTCGCCTCTTACGACACGCATGGCTTACGGAGGAAGAATTCTGTTCCACTTCCCCATGGAGAAGAACAAGAACTATTAAGATAAAATCAAAGAAAACACAGATGAGTGTGTATACATAAACGTGTACATGTTTGCGTAGTGTGACCTAAGTGTAAGTAGAAGTAGCAAGACGTACCTGAAATCTTGCATGTTTATGAGACAGAAAAAAGACACCAGCAATCCTACCATCATGTAAAACAGTTTCAGGTTTCTGTTTCACAGTCACCTGGCAGGATGGTAGTACCTCCCTGGGTGGTTGCTGTCTACCAACCTACTACCTACAATATGAAATGTTTAATAATATTTATTTTTATGGATTTTTAATTGGATTTTTTAAGAATATGTAAATTATTTATAAATATTGAAAAATGATATAAAACGTTATTTTAGTGCATATGCCACTGTACTTACAAAAAATGATTAAACACCAACAATAAAAAAGATGGATTGTACATTTTTTCCCCATAAAGTCAGTGTTTGCCATTAATATAAGCACTATACTGGAAGGGCAAGAGCTCACAGATTATACTTTAATCTTTAGGTACTGATGGAAACCAACTAGTACAGTATAATAGGTAAAAGAAAAAACAGATTATTAAAATAAAAATGCATGTTAAAATGATTAGCATTTTTGCAATGAAATCTAGAAATTTGCTCTGTAAACACAATTATTTTGTAGACTTACTGTATGATTGCTTCCACAAGCAAAATCTACTATCTGCACATCAGTGACAGGGGTGGGATGACCATCCTTGCTACGTTCAACAAATATAGGTACTCGTCTCGGTATTCTCTCATGCTGATACGACAATTTGTTGCTAGTAATGAAGAACTTTCCATCAGTGTTGTGGCCCAGCTGACCATATTCTGGTAAGCCAAAGGAATAAAGGTAACCTTTCTTGTCAATAATCATGCTGAATTCAGCACCACAGGCAACCTGTAAATATAAAAGATATACTGTAATTGCAACAATGGAGAATACTCCCAACTCCATGAAATTCTATATATCCACTTATGAAATATATATCTGTATAGGGAAACACCCTATAGGATTTAAGGCAATAAAGGAAACTCAACCTCCCCAAATCTTTGTAAGTAAGCTGGATAAAAATGTCAAATACTGATCAATGTCAGCTGAGAAATTCCTTGTGGTAAGAATTAAACTGGTAAGATATCTGAACATGTCAGCCTCAGTCATCGACCCTCTGAAGACCCTGCTGATGAGAATCAAGGTTGAAAGCCTTCCCTGATGTTGAGACATTCTCTCCTTTTACAGTACTCCTACATTTTAGTGGGTTTATCATGCACTTCCTGCCATATCAAATCTGGCAAGTTAATTTGGAGCACAGATAAGATATCTGGTCAAACACTTTCTGTAAGCTATGAGAAATCTACCTGGATAGGGGGGATGAGAGCAGTTCTTTCCTTCTTAGTCTTCTTATATAGTGCTCTTCATATAGTAATACTGATAATAAATTATTATATTTTGTTTTTATTCCAGTAGTGTACATGCTCAATGTTCCTGTGAGAAGGTGTAGTCACACTTACTTTCCACAGTTGCCAAATGCAAATACTGTATATATAAAAGTATTTCCCACAGATTTTCTTCTTCACAATAAGAGGAAGCCATAGTGGCAAAATTCACACATTTTATATAAACTGAATATCAAAACACACCAGAAATAGAAAAATTAACAAAAAAAAAATTTCAATTACTAAGGATGCTTTATCAGTTACGTGGGAAAAATAACAGGAAAATATGCTACTTGAACATAGCATGGTCCAAAGCTGTGTTGTTTATGACTATTTTATAGTTAGCTACCTATGGCACTGATGAAGCATCCTTTATGAGTGCAAAAACGTTTTGCCAACAATTTTCCACTTTCTGAAGAGGGTTTTGATATTAGGTTAGCTATAATATACATGAACTAGTTATTCACTGAACCTTAAACTGTGCCTTAATAATACAGATTGCTGTTGGCTAAATAGTGATTCTTGGCTTAACCCTCTGAAGGTCCAAGCCGTAGTTCTACGTCATGAGCTCAGCTCACTCAGGTAAGCTGTGAGCAGTAAATTTGGGCCTAGATATGAGAGAATGCATCTATATGGTAAGTGTGCACCATATAAAAATCCTGCAGTACGCAGTGCATGATGAGGAAAAAAAATGTGATTGTTTTTGGATTAAAACACCGACTTTGTGGTGTATTTTTGTGTGGTTTTTATGGTTGTGTTCTTGGTTTCTTGATCTCATTTGATAGAATGGAAGATATATTACAGAAACAGATGATTTTGATTGGTTTTAGTATAGAAAATAGCTTGAAATTGAGCTCAAAGTAGCAGAAATGTTAAATTTTTGCAGATGTTCAAGAGTAAACAAACGACATCATGCATCCAATACACGTCAACTGGTGGGTCTAATATACGTTCACGAATGCATTGATATTATTTATACAATTACAGTGGACCCTCGCTATTTGAACACTCCAAAACTCATCCTCATTCCAGAATGCTGTTCAAGTGCTGTTACCAAACGAATTTATTCCCATAAGGAATGATGTAAATTAGATTAGTCCATTTCAGACCCCCAAAAATACACTTATAAAAGCACTTACAATAATAAACTTACATAAAAGGGTGAGTTTTGGAGTGTTCGAATAGCAAGTGTTCACTGTATTACAATATTGCATAACAGTAAATCTTCTATTTTTTGGTGTGAATAAAAATTCTTTATGTAAATCAAAAATCAAAATGGAATTCATCTGTAAAGCCTGGAAACATAATTAATAAACAGAGGAAATGTTATTTTAGTGCCAGGAATGCCTGTATTGTTTATTCTGGACCCTATTTTGAAATTGGAATATTTTGAACTTTGTGAAATTGGCCAAATTACCAATTTCTGATCACTTTATTGGGTAGTTTCTTGTGTTCAATCGATAAAATAGAAGTAATATTAGTGAAATAGCTAAGAATTTGGTCGACTGGAATAATGTAATTGGCCGAAAATAGGAGTCAAAGTGGGCAAAATCGCAGATGCGTAAATATTGCTGACGCAGTAAAATTTGCGAGTAATTTTGTCACTTTTCCATCAAATTTCATACTTTTTTGCTTTATTACGTTCAGAAAAAAATTCTCTACCACTTCATGAGAAAAAAATACCAATTTTTTTTTTAAATTCTTGGACCCTCAAAGGGTCCAAGGGTTACATTAGCCACAGCCTGGGCTGTGGCTGATGTAACATGATATCAAAGTGTGAGAATAAGTGCTCATTGGTTTAGAATACAGTACTGAATATCTCTGGTTAGGTTTGGAATGAGAGAGAGAGCAGATGATAGTCATAATGGCCAACTTTAAAGTGTTAGGCTACAACTCAATGCTGTATTCACCCACAGCTGAAAAACAGCTGAAGAGGAATGTGGAAAAGATGAGAAATTAGTGTGTGCAAGATGCTTGGTCCCCACCTCCTACAAGAGCAAAGTCCATCAGGTTCCATTATTTTATTTTTTTTAAATAAATCATTGTGAAGAAACTTAATGTAAGGAAATGAGTAACTTTTGACTTACCTGCTCTTAGTCTTCTCTATGTATCCTCACTCCATCTATGTTTTTTTCTTTATTCCACCTTAGATTTAATACATTAAAAGGTGTTATACCAGCAGGCAATTATACTAGCATGCAAAATAATTTAACCAACTTTGAAAATCCTAGGAAATTGTGTTTGATTTTTTAACACACTGGCCGTCTCCCACCAAGGCAGGGTGACCCAAAAATAAAACACTTTTGCCATCATTCAGCACTTTCACCATCACTCATATAATCACTGTCTTTGTAGAGGCATGCAGATATGAGTATTTATTGTATTTAATATTCATTTTAAATCCTAATACTTGGTACCTCCATCATTACTTTATAGACCATTCATTATACCTCCCAAATACCTCATTGTGGGCCCTTCCCCAATCACAAAATGGATGGAAAGCACAACACATAAATTGTCCAGTATTTACCTTACTAATTTTTGCTTCCTTAAAGCTGATCCGGCATGGAGTGTGGATAATGGCGTTAGTACTGCCTGTACCACACTGACCTGACTTGTTGTCACCGCAGGCAAAAACACTGCCTCGATCCGTCAGGAGGAGAGTATGATTACGACCCACTGCAGCTGATACCACAGTAAATTCTGACATAGTGTCCATTGACATAACGCCGGTTCGATTCTCGGTATCACCAACACCCAATTGACCCTTCTCATTGCGACCTAAAATTATAAGATTAATTAGTTGTAAAGTAGCTTCTTCACTAGTTTTCAAATTAATATTGTCTTTAGGGCTGAGTAAAGAAAAGTGATTTTCAATGATTCTTGAGCTGTTGAATTGGGTAACATTTATGAAGGGGTTCAGCAAGACACCAGTTAACCAGACTTGAGTCCTGGAGCTGAAGAACACAATACCTGCACTCTTAAAGGGCTGCAGATGTTGAAGTTCAGAGGGTCATTTGAACTGCAATGCCTGTGTGCTTCTGGCAAGACAACTACTGAATGAATGCTGATGACTGTGTATCCTTTTGGGCCACATAAGCCAGTGACAAAAAAAAAAAAAAATGATTTTGACATTCACTTTATGATTTCCAGGTTTAATTAAATGGAAAAAGTGCACAAAACAAATTAAATAAAATACAGAACATGAACTAGCCATGGCTACTATATTCATTTCCTTTTAGAGATAGAATAAGAATTAACCTAATTCCTGGGCCATTTACGTTGTCGCAAGCTCCTCTCTTCTATATGCAGGTTATTTGTGTATTGTTCCAGTCACGGTACTGTGCCTTTTTTTGTTATTTGTGACTATTATATTTAGGAGGGAAGCACTAAACCCATAGGGTCACACAGTGCCTGGGGAATGGGAGGCAATCAGGTTCAATTCAAATCAGAGGAGAACAAGTCCCATCCCAATCATCAACAGCCCCTCACTGGCTTCAAGGAACCTTCCTTGAGGGGTATGACAATTGCTTTTTTTTTTTTAAGGATGATTTTTTATAGTAGCCATTAATGAAGTTGTGCCTGGAAGTCATACCATCAATGAAAACAGATCACAAGAAGTGGTCTTGGTCCTTTACTAAGAAATGCCTTATCCCAAGTCTATGTGATGACTGAACTATTAATATTTATTTATGGAAAGAGTATTCAACAAACTTCATTCAAGCCATTTCTGAAATAAAATTATTCACCTACCGAGTGACATAGCTTTGCCCTCTTCTGTGATGATGATGGAGTGGGCTGCAGAACAGTGAGACGTCACAAATGCAACACGAATTCCCTTAAGAGCTGAAATGCGCCGTGGTACATAATGCATCATAGATGTAATGCCCTTCAGATTACGCCTTCCAATATACTCCCACTGGGTGCATCCTGTGTACACTAGAGTTCCCCGATCTTCAGGAAGACTAATTCTCTGCAATATGAACACGAGTTTTAGATTTTTTTTTAGTTTAATCAGGGGGAAATGCTAGACCCAAAGCCGACATACTTTGCCATGTGAATGAAATAAAATTAAAAAGGAATACAGTAAGACCCCCATATCCAGAGGGGATATGTTCCAAGGCCCTGCCGTGGATACCGAAACCGCGGATAGTAGCAAACCCTATATATATGTCATATACATATGTACCTATTATAGCTTAATTGATAAATTATGCATAATAAGTGGAGAATTAGAACTTTTTCACTGATTGGGAAGCACTTCACAGCTTCTCTTAGGCTTTGAAGAACTGCCACCTTCTCTACTTTTGCACTTTGGGGCCATTATTATGCAAAATTAAGAAGTATTTTTGGGCCACAGTAAACCATGGATAACTGAAACCGCAGATACCAAATCAGTGGATACAGGGGTTCTACTGTACTACTGAACATCAATTTAGAAAATCTGATTGTTAGGCAAACTGCTTAATTAATTTTCTCTATTTTTTCTGAGTGTAATTACCTATCTGCAGCTACAGGTAATAAAGAAATTATTATATAACGGAAATAAAATACAAAATCAGATCATATAAATTACAGTACATGTACGTATATAAAATATGTGACAAAACGTTGGTGATACAGTATCATATAAAGAAAGGAATCCAGATGTTATTAATAAAATTGTCACCAGATAATATAAATGACATTCTGAAAAATCCATATGCTACACTGGCTAACTATAAAATAGCTTTCAAATACAGTGGACCCCTGGATTACGTAAATAATTATTTTCAGAAGGATGTTTGAGTGCCATTACCAAACGAATGTAAATTAGATAAGCCCGTTTCAGACCCTCAAAAATACACTTACAAAAACACTTACAAAAATACATTTACATAATTGTTCGAGTTGGGAGCAGTATGAAATCCGGGGGTCCACTGTATGTACAGTTTTACCTCGGCATACCAACAGCTCCTAACTAGAACACTTATGTTTACCTGGAGAGAGTTCCGGGGGTCAACGCCCCCGCGGCCCGGTCTGTGACCAGGCGTCATGGTGGATCAGGGCCTAATCAACCAGGCTGTTACTGCTGGCCGCACACAGTCCAACGTATGAACCACAGCCTGGCTGGTCAGGTACAGACTTTAGGTGTAAGAGTATTTTTGTAAGTGCTTTTGTAAGTGCTTTTGTAAGTGTATTTTTGGGGTCTGAAACTGATTAATCTCATTTACATTATTCCTTATGGGAACAAATTCATTCGGTATCGGCACTTGAACAGCCTTCTGGAACGAATTAAGCTCGTAACCCAAGGTACCACTGTACAGTGGACCCCCGAGTTTCGTAAAAACTTCACTCCTGAAGTCTGCTCAAGTGCCATTACCGAACGAATTTACTCCCTTAAGGAAAAATTTCACGTAGGTTAGTCTATTTCAGACCCCCAAAAATACACTTCCACAAGAACTTACAAAATTATACTTACATAATTGCACGATTTCCGGGGTATTCGTTAACCGAGGGTCCACTGTACTATGTATGAATGGAGTGATGCTGAATAAGCTGTTGACAAACAAAAATGAAAATTGAATGTAAAGTTGCTGTGGATTAGAAAAAATCCAAAGAGCCTCAAAATAGATCCTGAGATGTAAACCACAGCACTGTCTTCCTTTGCTGACAAAAGCAGAATTTGCAAGACAGTGTCAGCCATTAGGAACACAGTAAATCTCCAAGCAGATATTAGTAAAGTCTTCAAATGAGCCTCAGAAAACAATATGAAGTTCAATCAGAACAAATTTTAATTACTACTCTGCTATGGAAAACTTGAGGAAATAAAAACTGGACTGGAGTATAAAACAAATTCTAACCACACAATAGAGTGAAAAATTAATGTGAAGGACTTGGGAGTGATATTGTCAGAAAATCTCACATTCAAAGATCACAACACTGTTTTTATCACTTCTGCAAGGAAAATAATTAGGGATGTTCTCTCTAGACTGTACACTAACATCCCCTTTCAAGGCAGGCAAAATTGCAGACTTGGAGAATATACAGAGAACTCTCACTGCACGTATAAGTACAATAAAGCATCTCAATTACTGGGAACGTCTGAAGATCCTTGACGTGTACTCCCTGGAATACATTCAAGAATTATATTATACATCAAATTTCTACACCTGGAACATCTTAAGAGGGACTAGTTGCCAATCTTGGGAATGTTGCAGGTGATGCAACATCCCCCCTCAATGAAAAGTAGGGATGGCATGAGTACACTAAGTGTCAGGGGCCCAAGACTTCAACTGCCTCCCAGCATACATAAGGGGATTACCAATAGACCCCCTAGCTGTCTTCAAGAGGGAGCTGGACAGGCACCTGAAGTCAATACCTGACCAGCCGGGCTGTGGTTCATATGTTGGATTGCATGTGGCCAGCAGTAATCCCAGTTGATTAAACCCTGATCCACCACAGGATCTGGTCATGGACCAGGTCGCAGGGGTGTTGACCCCCGTATACTCCAGAAGCAAGACTGCCAAAAACTTGGATTCCCAACAATTGCACAACATAGGGCAGCATGGGTTTAGAGCAGGTCACTCCTGTTTCTCACAGCTACTGGACCACTTTGACATGGTCTTGGATGCACTGGAGGATAAACATAATGCAGATGTAGTGTACACATTTTGCAAAAGCCTTTGGCATTGAGATCATGATGTAATAGTGCACAAAATACATGCAAAAGGAATAACTGGAAATGTGGGCAGATAGACTATTAATTTTCTAAAAGAATGCAAAGAGCAATAGTAACAGCTAAGTCAAAGGCTGCCACAGTGAAAAACTGTTCCCCAAGACACAATACTACCCCCATCCTTTTTCTTATCCTCATACCTGACACTGACAGACTTAAATCATGGCACTGCATCATCCTTTACAGATACTAGAATCAATATGAGTGTGTCATTGAGGACACTATCTCCAAGCTGATATAAACCAAGTCTTCCAATAGGTCACAGAAAACAATATGATGTTCAATGAAGACAAATTAAAGTTATTCCATTATGAAATATTAGAATAAATAAAAGCCATAATAGAATACAAAGCGAATTTTAACCACACAATAGAGTGAAAACTAATGAGAAGTTCTTAGGAGTGATAATGTCAGAGGATCTCACCTTCAAGGATCACAATAGTGTTATCACAATCATAAGGAAAATGATAGGATGCCAAGCCAATGATGATCCTTTTTATGTCACTTGTTCTTTCTTGACTGAAATATTGCTATACACTACCAGCCCCATTTGAAGGCAGGAAATGTTGCTGATATAGAGAATGTAGAGAACCTTAACTGCACTTATAAATTCAGTCAGGTACCTTAATTACTTGGAATGCTTCAAGTACCATGACCTGTACTCCTTGGAATGCAGGCTAGAAAGTTGAACCATTTTTTACACATGAAAAATCCTTGAGGGATTTGTCCCAATTTTTTATACAGACATCACCCTCCTACAAAAATAAAAGTCATGGCAATATACCCCAATGAAAAACAATGAGACAACACAATAAGTGTAAGCCTATTCAACACCCTCCCGTAATACACATGGGGAATTACGAAGACTCAACTGTTATCAAGAGGAAACTAAGATAGGGTCTGAAAGTCAGTTCCTGATTGGCTGGGCTGTAGATCACATGTAGGACTGGGACTGTGTGCAGCCAGCAGTAACAGCTACAGGAGCGTTGACCCCCCTGGAACACTCACCAGTAGCTACACCAATGAGAATTTAATGTATGTATGTATATATAATATATAATATATATATATATATATATATATATATATATCAAGGACCCCAATATAAATAAGTCACTTGACTTTTTTTTTTTTTATTATCCTAGGTAATTTACACTACTTATGATAAATGTGCTTATGTGTACCCGTGCCTAAATAAGCTTATTGGCTTATAAATGAAGACAGGACACCACGAGCACGGCTCTGGTACTCGAGCTAAACACAGGTTAACCGAATGTTACTATAGTCAGCAGGAGGAAGTCACTATATAAAAGTTATTATAATATTTATTATATTTATGATTATTATTATTACGTGAAGCGGTAAATCCAATGGGGTTATACAGCGCCTGAGGAATATGAGGCAATCAGGTTCGATCCAAGGAAAGAGGCTAGCTCCAGTTCCTTGGATGAAGAGCCCATGTATACATGAAGCCAGGAGCAGGAAGCAGCAGCAACCAACCTTTTTCTCAGGATCAGAGGAAGCAGCGGAGTCAGACTCGTCCTCACCACTATCTCCACTCCTGTCGTCCTCCAGAGCCTCAGTTACTGAAGAAGGAGAGTCCTCCTTCAGCTTCTTGGCTTCCTGCTCCTCCTCGTCCTCGGCTGGTCGCTTCTCAGGCGTCATTATGGTCACTTTCACAGAGAAATAAGAGAGTGTTGAGTGTAGAGGACCAGCGTCAGCTTCCCGGCATCAAACAAGCCACTGTCCGAATTATTGTCAAATTGACTTCCATATACTAAATAATTTTACAATTTATCCTTCATAGGTAACAATAACTATCCACAATAATTCTAAGTACTTCATTATGAACAGTCTTTCCTGGCATAAATCAATAAACTCAATATTGTTTATTTCCATTTGTCACTTTTTTTTGCTTATTTCCACTGTTTTCATCAGTAATTACAACATAAATATTCATATATAATACCATTAATTACGCATGCGTATTATCGTCACCTCTTTTAAAAATTATAATGTAAATAATAAATCCTACGATAAATTACTATTTTCTGAACACAATAATTCCCGTCACAAGATTTCTTATTAAAAACCACCAGAAATACTTTTTTACAACACTGAACTAGAACCACTAAAAAAAAGTAGACCAATCGCAAATCGCAAAATTTTCCAGGGGGGACTGAATACGGTATACGAGGGTAATTAAAAAACAATAAAATAAAATAGAGAAGAAATATATTAAAGTCGTGTGAACAGTTTGAAATAAGCCTCCGACGCTTCCCTTTTCTTTTGTTTACGTTAGTGAGGCGGCGCCATCTGCCTCAGCTGCCACTCTCTCTCATACCTGCTGATATTTTCCCTTTATTCCAACAGGATCCCCTCAAGGGAGGTTCCTTGACGCTGGGGAGGGGCTCTTGATCTAGGGAATTGGATCTGTGCTCCAGTTCCCTAAATTAAGCCTAAATACCTTCCATTCCCTCCCCCACAGGCGCTGTATAATCCTACGGGTTTAGCGCTTCCCCATTATAATAATTTCCACAGGATACATCATCCTTTTACGCAGCTTGATGGTATTTAATGGTGGGGATGGCAAGCCCCTAGTTATGCTGGGAAACTTAATGCCAGCTAAAGCCCGAAAGACTGCAGGTGGAGAAAATGCTCTGCATATACCCGAAATGCTCTGTACATACCCGAAATGCTCTGCATATACCCGAAATGCTCTGCATATACCCGAAATGCTTTGCATATACCCGAAATGCTTTGCATATACCCGAAATGCTCTGCATATGCCTAAAATGTTCTGCATAAATGGGATTTCTATAAGGCACTTTATATATCTCAATACTAGGTCAATTGTATACTATATTGTATGGACAAATAGCTGTATGACCCTTATGGGTTTAGCGCTTAGTTATGATTATAATAATTGTATAGACAAGAGATAAGGTAAGATTTTGTTCGGATTTTTAACCCCGGAGGGTTAGCCACCCAGGATAACCCTCCTATACCTGGAGAGAGTTCCAGGGGTCAACGCCCCTGCGGCCCGGTCTGTGACCAGGCCTCATGTTGGATCAGAGCCTTATCAACCAGGCTGTTACTGCTGGCCGCACGCAGTCCAACGTACGAACCACAGCCTGGCTGGTCAGGTACCGACTTTAGGTGCCTGTCCAATGCCTGCTTGAAGACAACCAGGGGTTTGTTGGTAATCCCCCTGATGTATGCTGGGAGGCAGTTGAACAGTCTTGGGCCCCTGACACTTATTGTGTTGTCTCTCAACATGCTAGTGGCACCCCTGCTTTTCATTGGGGGGATGTTACATCATCTGCCGAGTCTTTTGCTTTCGTAGGGAGTGACTCTCGTGTGCAAGTTTGGTACTAATCCCTTGAGAATTTTCCACGTGTATATAATAATGTATTTCTCCCGCCTGCGTTCTAGGAAGTACAGGTTTAGGAACTTCAAGCGTTCCCAGTAATTGAGGTGGTTTATCGCAGTTATGCGTGCCGTGAAGGTTCTCTGCACATTTTCTAGGTCAGCAATTTCACCTGCCTTGAAAGGTGCAGTTAGTGTGCAGCAATATTCCAGCCTAGATAGAACAAGCGACCTGATAAGTGTCAACATGGGCTTGGCATCCCTGGTTTTGAAGGTTCTCATTATCCATCCTGTCATTTTTCTAGCAGATGCGATTGCTACGGTGTTATGGTCTTTGAAGGCGAGATCCTCTGACATGATCACTCCCAGGTCTTTGACATTAGTTTTTCGCTCTATTGTGTGGTTGGAATTTGTTTTGTACTCCGATGAGATTTTAATTTCCTCACGTTTTCCATATCTGAGTAATTGAAATTTCTCATCATTGAACTTCATATTTTCTGCAGCCCATTTAAAAATTTGGTTGATGTCTGCTTGGAGTCTTGCAGTGTCTTCAATGGTGGACACTGTCATGCAGATTCGGGTGTCATCTGCAAAGGAAGACACTGCACTGTGGCTTATATCCCTGTCTATGTCCGATATGAGGATGGGGAACAGGATGGGAACGAATACTGTGCCTTGTGGAACAGAGCTTTTCACTGTAGCCGCCTCAGACTTTACTCTGTTGACTACTACTCTTTGTGTTCTACTTGTTAGGAAATTATAGATCCATCTACAAACTTTTCCTGT
The DNA here is from genome assembly GCA_009830355.1 of Cherax destructor. NCBI lineage: Eukaryota > Metazoa > Arthropoda > Malacostraca > Decapoda > Parastacidae > Cherax > Cherax destructor. The sequence goes on from WNWK01000140.1 coordinate 68,444, forward strand.
TATTCCTTTATCACGCATTTTGTGTGCTATTACACCATGGTCACACTTGTCAAAGGCTTTTGCAAAGTCTGTGTATATAACACCTGCATTCTGTTTGTCAAACCATACCACGGGTGGGGTTCGAACCCGCGGTCACAGTTTCAAAACTTTAGACCGTCGCGTAAGCCACTGGGCCAGCTAGCTTCAATAAGATTCATCCAACTAGGTATATTGCATTTGTGGACACAGTGGTGCCTATGCTAACCTTCCTATGGTGTAGAAATATACCTAGTTGGATGAATCTTATTGAAGCTAACTGGCCCAGTGGCTTACGCGACGGTCTGGAGTTTTGAGACTGTGACCGCGGGTTCGAACCCCACCCGTGGTATGGTTTGTTTGCAATCGTGTCATTACGATTTCGTGAGTCATTCTGTTTGTCTTCTAGAGCATCCAGGACCTTGTCGTAGTGGTCCAGTAGTTGGGACAGATAGGAGCCACCTGCTCTAAACCCATGCTGCCCTGGGTTGTGTAACTGATGGGTATCTAGATGAGTGGCGATCTTGCTTCTTAGAACCCTTTCGAAGATTTTTATGATATGGGACGTTAGTGCTATTTGTCTGTAGTTCTTTGCTATTGCTTTACTGCCCCCTTTGTGGAGTGGGGCTATGTCTGTTGTTTTTAGTAACTGCGGGACGACCCCAGTGTCCATGCTCCCTCTCCATAGGATGTTAAAAGCACGTGATAGGGGCTTCTTGCAGTTCTTGATGAACATGGAGTTCCACGAGTCTGGGCCTGGAGCGGAGTGCATGGGCATGTCATTTATTGCCTTTTCGAAGTCATTTGGCATCAGGGTAATGTCAGATAGGCTTGCGTCTACCAAGTTCTGTGGCACTCTCATAAAAAATTAATTTAGGTCTTCGACTTTCAGTCTGGTTAGTGGCTCGCTAAAAACAGTCATACTGGGACTTTAGTAACTCACTCATTTCCTTGCTGTCATCTGTGTAGGACCCATCCCGCTTAAGTAGGGGCCCAATACTGGATGTCTTATTTCCATTGGGGTCCTCAACTTTTTTCCCCAGGATGCGACCCACGCCATTCGACTAATACCCAGGTACCTACTTGCTTGCTAGGTAAACGTGGACAGTAGGTGTAAAGAAACATGTCCATGTTTCCACCTTTGCCGGGGGTCGAATCACGGACACTGAGCGAGAGCGTTGCGTACCAGGCCACGGAACAGCATATTGTCATTTACATATTAGAGCATCGCGGAACACATTTTGCATGCATGTTTACAAAGATATTGTTACACACAACATAAAGGCAATTCGAATGAATATAACAAATATACATGAAAGCTTATTTAAATTGTAAGAACCCCTTTTGCCTGAGGGGCATTCATACAAGTAAATAATATATTGTTACAATTGTCAACCAGTTGGAGATGTCGTGTCTGAGGGCAATGTATAGTGTGAATATAATGCAGAGAATCCGTAGTTTGGAGATTAGGAGGTGCGGGATTACCAAAACTATTATCCAGAGAGCTGAGGAGGGGTTGTTGAAGTGGTTTGGACATATAGAAAGGATGGAGCAAAATAGAATGACTTCGAGTGTATAAATCTGTAGTGGAAGGAAGGCGGGGTAGGGGTCGGCCTAGAAAAGATTGGAGGGAGGGGGTAAAGGAGGTTTTGTGTGCGAGGGGCTTGGACTTCCAGCAAGCGTGCGTGAGCGTTTTAGGAGCAAATGGAGACAAATGGTTTTTAGGACTTGACGTGCTGTTGGAGTGTAGGCAAGGTAACATTTATGAAGGTTTTCAGGGAAACCGGCAGGCCAGACTTGATTCCTGGTGATGGGAAGTACAGTGCCGGCACTCTGAAGGAGTGGTGTTAATGTTGCAGTTTTGTAGCTGTAGTGTAAGCACGCCTCTGGCAAGACAGTGATGGAGTGAATGATGAAAGTTTTTCTTTTTCGGGCCACCCTGCCTTGGTGGGAAACGGCCGATGTGTTAATAAAAAAAAAAATTGTCAAGCACAGTAAGATGTAAATTATCAAAGACCCCCAATGGAAATAAGTCAATCAATAATGAAATTTATTTTTGAAGGGGTAGAGCGGTATGCCAGAGTAAGGCCTCAGTCATATGACCAAAAGCTGCGGTGGTGGGTCATTATATGATTAGCTAAGACCCGCGTGTCAGGGCACGCTTATTATGTGTCCTGACAAATCTTATTTAACGTAACCAGGAAATATCTAGAGGGTGTTTCGGCCCAGTCCATGACCAAGCCTCGCGGTGGATCAGGGCCTCATCGACCAGGCTGTTACTGTTGGCTGCACGCAAACCGTCGTACGAACCACAGCCCGGTTGGTCGGGAACTGACTTTAGGTGCCTGTCCAGCTCCCTCTTGAAGACAGCCAGAGGTCTACTGGTAATCCTCCTTATATATGATGGGAGGCAGTTGAACAGTCCGGGGCCCCTGACACTTATTGTCTCTCTTAGCGTACACTACTTTCGTAGTGTGACTTCCGTGTGAAAATTTGGGACTGGTCCTTTTAGGATTTTCCAAGTGTATATTATGGATCTTTCTTGCCTGTGTTCCAAGGAGTACAGATCAAGGGACTAAAACCGTTCCCAGTAGTTTAGGTGCTGTATTGTATTTATACATGCAGTGAATGTTCTCTGTATAATCTCCAGGTCTGCAACTGAAAGGGGCCGTTAGTGTACAGCAGTATTGTGATTTGAAAGTGAGATTCTCTGGCATTATCACTCCCAGGTCCTTCACATTAGTTTTTTGCTCTATTGTTTGATTGGAATTTGTTACTTTTTTTTTAGGTTAGGTAATTTACACGTGTTACTGGGTAAGACCATTGTACTTCATCCAAAAACTGTGTAAGTGTACCTAAGTAAACTTATCGGAGATTTTTTTTTTTCGGATTCGTCTCTCTTCAGCGCTCATTCCTCAGGCGCTGCATGACCCTCTACGGGTGTAATACTTTGCTAAGAACGTAAAAAAAAAAAATTCTTAACGGCAACAAGTACTTCATTCCTAACACACTATATTACTCACATATATGTTGTCAATAAGAATGTATTCTACATTTTCAGAATAGCTAAGATCTCTACTGTTAGCTTTTAATTATAAATAGGATAATGAGAGTCTTTGCCAAGGTAAATATATTAGTATATTATTGCACGCGTCAAGCGATCAGTGGCAAGGCTGCCATAGTAATGATCAGTACTGCTAGCAGTCCTTCGCTTACTTACGATGATTTTGTTGGGATTATTAACCAGGAGGGTTAGTAACCCAATAAGTCTATGAATCATCTGGGACTGTCTGCCGTATTTCCACTGGGCCCTTAATCCTTTTTCTCCCAGGATGCGACTCAACAGTCGACTAATATCCAGGTACCTACTTACCGATAGGTGAATAGGGCGGAAGGTGATGGGAAACATGCCCAACGTTTCACCCGTGCCGGAGAAGTGATCACCGGACCCTCTCTGTGTGAGCTTAGGACGCTCTGTGTGAGCTTAGGACGCTGTGTGAGCTTAGGACGCTCTGTGTGAGCTTAGGACGCTCTGTGTGAGCTTAGGACGCTCTCAACCAAACCATAAGTACCACATCGTATTTTTTTTTTACAATGATTTCTACGGCTCACGTGTTGCTGGCACTCATGGTACATTATATAGAGTTATCTTAGGCTGAGGGAAACTGTTGCCGAGCTGGCTATGTCAGTTGCTGCCAGCTGGCAGTGGCATCTGCAGCCAGCTGGCTATGCTCAACAAACTGATGATTATAAAACGTTAACATACGTATGCTTTTCATTGTATTTTTTATCAAATAGTATTTAATTTCTTTTGTAAGTCTGGTATTGCCAATAAAAATTTAGTAACATCAGAAATTAACATTAAGCTATTTTAATTAATAGTTTGATTTTTGGGGGGAGAATTTTTCATTTGATTTGAAAACTAGTAGTTGAGCTCTTGTTACTGTCACGGGAAGACCGCCCTCCCTCGCTTCCTCCCTTAGTGTATACCACTGGGGTCCGGAGATCGAATCCCCGGTACGGCTGGAAGACATTAGGACGTGTTTCCTTAAGACACCTACTGTCCCTGTTCACCTAGCAGTAAAATAGGTACCTGGGTGTTAGTCGACTTGTGTGGGTCGCATCCTGGGGACAAAACTGACCTAATTTGCGGGAAATGCTCTGCATAACAAGTGGCTTTCTATGTAGTAGTATGTCATTGATGACAGCTATGGTCTGCATACCATGTACATGTACTTGTAGAAATTATTATTATTATTATTATTGCCTTGGAGGAACTGAGGACGCGGGTAAGAATTGTCAGGAAACATAAATGCCTCTTTACAAGGGTTTTAGCCATTTAATGACCGCCACTGGAGATTTTGGATATATGACCGAGGTTTTGCACCGGCTTACCGGTCCACCCCTATACAAACTAGATGGGTATCCCCGTACTGCCTAACACTAGACTCCTGTATCTCAATGCACGCTAAAGGAATAGTGCACAGTGCAGCATAATTTTGTAATGCTCTTGAATATTAGCGTTGCAGATTTTAAGCTAATTAGAAGAGGCATTCACAAGTTATCACATGGAAGCTAATATTTGAATTTCTTTAATATAAAAAAAATGACAAATTAGGATACACACAGCCCAACACAGGTACAAACTTTTCACCAAGAAAGACGAGCTTTAAAAGTTTAAATCCAGTCTGTAATTATCTCATAATACACTAAGTTTAAAGCCACTCAAGTTATCAGGTAGAAGAAGGTTTGAAGTCAATCGGATGAGGAACAGTTTCGACCATTTCATAAAACAAATCAGCCATTAAAGACTGAAACCAATCAGAAGTATTATAGTCCAGATGTTTAATAGAAATACTGTTGTACCATTTCGAAAACAAAACTGGCAAAATGGTACATACACACTTCCCTAACAATGCCAACATTTTTCCAATTACGATATACGAGTGTTTAAAAGTTTGAAGCCGATCAAGAGAGGCTTTTTAAGGTAACTGCAAGGAAACCAAAAAGAGGGAATGGGCCATTTAAAATTAAGGAGAGGGCACCTGCAGATGCCAATTGTTCCATGACACTTCCCCTAGTTATGTAGTTCACCACTGTTAAACTGAAGCTGATCTGACAAGGTGTTCAGAAGTTAAAAGCGAAAGTCTTCGGAGGAAGTTAAAGGTAGACAAGAAAACTCGACGTATAGGTAATAACTGGCGCCTTTAACAATTGGACACATTAACTTGACAACAGGGAAATCCGTCAGCTGTGACGTTAATGTTTTATCAGAGTTAAGGTCAAAGGAACTAATTTTTTCAACTAGTCTTACTATAAACCTGAATCTAGATCACCCAGTGCAAGCAAAAATCATTAGGTTAGTGTACCTGTGTTATGAACAATGTGTTTCTTGTTAATGATACATTTAACAGGCAGACCTACGGTAGTGCTGTGGAAAATTACTGGTCCAATCCTGGCCATATTTTTTATAAAATAGTTCGAGACTTGAATTAACACAGATTTTACTTCCTGATCAAATATGGTTGAGAAGCGTAGATGATTTTTCCTTTGTACATAATCATGGGGAAGCGCTAAACCCGTAGGATTATACAGCGCATGTGGGGGGGGGGTGATGGAAGGTATTCAGAGTTAATTCAGGGAACTGGAACACAGATCCAATTCTCTAGAACAAGAGCCCCTCACCAGCGTCAAGGAACCTCCCTTGAGGGGTTCGTTTGTACAAAATGGCAACATTTTTTAGATAGTCAAATTAAATAAGTGTAACACCTTCAACAAATATGAATATACAAAGAAAATAGAAAGTAATCGTCCTTATCTTGATGTTCTAATTATTATCTCTCGTGTCATGACTAACAAGTGAAAATATATGTAGTTTTGTCTGTTTCCCAAGAGTTTAATGCGAGTGCCATTCAATTTTAATCGATAAAATTATATATATTATTCTCAGAGGTCAACATTACCAACAGCAAATCATATTAATAGTTTATTTTGCTGTCATAAATTATGTAGTTTAGACGCCAATACGAGTATTTTAGTGAGTGCTTCGTGTTAGCTTAATTGTAATAAATAAAAGATTTACGTCAGAGTGGTCATTAAAGTAGCCTAATGATACAACACTAACAGCTTAGTAATCAAAACTAAACCCAAGGTATATATATGTTTAATGTTTGTCAGGAAACAGGACAAGTGTTTCCTGACGATGGTATGCTTATCATAGTATGTGAATTACCTAGGATAACCAAAAGTAACTTATTTCCACTGTATGGACCCCAATGGTAAGCTTTTAGGAGCAGATTTTATTTGGATTATTAACTAGGAGTGTTAGTAACCCAATAAAGCCATGTTATCAAATTGGCTTGTTATCATTGGGCTCCTTAATCCTCTCCCCAGGATGCGAATCACACAAGTCACCTAACACTCAGGTGCTTACTTCTTGCTTGGTGAACAGGGGCAGCAGGTGTCAGGAAACATGCTCGACGTATCCTCTGGACAGATGTCTGCACACTTGTGTCTTTCCGTCAGTACAGTCGACGTACGCCGTTCAGATTCAACCTCTCAAATACTGTAGTAATATTATTTGATCTCAGGAAACAACAGGCTACACCTAGAAGCTTGCAGTCTTAGTAACATCCCACAACACTACATAACACCATACAACAGGCTACCATACAACAGGTGATACACTACGATACACCCAAAGCTTACAGTCTTCCTAGTGCCCCACAATACAACACAATACAACGGGTCACCTTGAGGACAAAACAAGTTCCCCTTACAAAGAATTAAACGTGAGAGCGAGTATGCTAATCAATAGCCTCTTCTTTTCAGGTGTAACCATCACTCTCTGAGTAAACCAGGCGGCCGAGGCCTAGTGTGTGTTTAGACCCTCCTCATTACTAGTCTCAAGTGCAACAGTGATAGAAAAAAGATGGGCCAATAAGGCTGAAAGATAGGCTGGGGTGTTAGAATTACAATCTGAGATAAATGAAGAACGGTTCCGGGAAGTATTCTTAAAGTGGATAGACTCTTGGATCCCCCGTCAACCCAACGACAAGGAAAATGTGGATGCTCTCTCTCCCTCTCTCACACTCGCTTATTCTCATTCATTCTCTGTACCAGATGACCGTCTCACCTTTTCGCTCATCGCTGTTTCACTTTACATATATACCCGGCTCCTGAGCTGCTGTAACTGTTAGACAAGTGCTAGATCACTATATATATATATATATATATATATATATATATATATATATATATATATATATATATAATGTCGTGCCGATTAGGTAAAACTGGTCAATTAGCAAGAACTCATCTAATATTAAGTCCTTGCTAAAATTTTCTCTTATACGTTTAAAGATATTTTTTTTCATTTATGTTAATGTAAGAATTTATAATTTTGTACCAAGAGAAACTTTGAAAACCTACCTAACCTTATTACAACAAGCGCAATTTAATTTAGCCTAACCCAATTAAATATATTTTAGATACGTTAACATTAATTTAATAATAAACATACGCAATGAAATATATTTTTTTCGTTATGTTTAGAACGATTTTGGCGAAATTATTGCATACACAAATTTTCACTTGTCTTATATGGCAAGGGGAGCGTTGCTATTTAAGCCAAAATCGCAAGTTTTACCTAATCGGCACGACATATATATATATATATATATATATATATATATATATATATATATATATATATATATATATATATGTATATATATACTGTTAATGTTGCCGTTTTATAACTGTAGTGTAAGCGCGCCTCTGGTAAGACAGTGATGGAGGGAATGATGGTGAAAGTTTCTTTTTCGGGCCACCCTGCCTTGGTGTGAGACGGCCGATGTGTTAATAAAAAATAATCTATAATATAGTTACACTGGAATAATTTTATTATTATTATTGTTATTTGGCATGCATATATATATATATATATATATATATATATATATATATATATATATATATATATATATATATACACACACACACTTGCGATTATGGCTTAAATAGCAACGCTCTTCTTGCCAAATAAGGCAAGCAAAAATTTGTGTATGTCATAATTTCGCAAAAATCATTTTGAACCTAACGAAAAAAATATATTTCATTGTGTTTGCTTATTATTAAATTATTGTAAACTTATCTAAAATATATTTAGTTGGATTAGGCTAAATTAAATTGCGCTTGTTATAATAAGGTTAGGTTAGTTTTCTAAGGTTCTTTTGGTACAAAATTATTAATTTTTACATTAACATAAATGAAAAAATATATATCTTTAAGCGTATAAGAGGAAATTTTTAGAAAGGACTTAATTTAAAATGAGTTCTTGCTAATTGACCAGTTTTACCTATTCGTCACGACATATTGGTTTCCGCAAGAGACGTATGGGAAAGTCTCCTTACGCCTGTTATCCACGTACATCTAGCAGAAAGTAGGTACCCGAGTGTTACTAGACAGGTGTGCGTGACATCCGGGAGGTGGGGTAGTATGACTTCGATCTGGGTTTTGAAGTGAGCCGAGGCAGGATAACAGCTGTAAATGAGCTGAGTTAGGGTAACAGCGTTTAACCTGTAAGTTTAATGGTGCCAATAAACGAATTATCACAACAGCAACCTTAGCGGCAACTCCATCGTCATGGTGACGGTGCAAGAATTGCTAGTTTCTAACTGGAATCATCTGAAAATACAGAAATGACAAATGCATTGCGTAACTGGATTAACCACGACGTTCCACTCACATCATGGGCGAAACGTTTACGTCAATAAAGGTATCCAGTGCATGTAAGTTTCAGTTATTCCAACCATGGATTTATCAAGATTCAAGAGTGATGTTGGACATTTTGTAATCTTGCCACCACCGACACCACGAGTTCTTCCCGTTCATAAATCTAGATTTCGAGACAAGATATTGAGTTCATTGTCCCCGGCGTGGCATCAAAGGTCTCCACGCACGCGCAGGCCAGGTATTATGAGGTGCTTAGGTTTCCCAGTCTCCTAATATCAAGACAATTTTTATTTTTCGTTGCAAGTTACAAGTATACATAGGTATTGGTAGTTACAATTATAAAACTGTAATGCAAGGAGAGCCACTGGCATGCCATGGCATTAAGGGGCAGCTTAGTCTAAAGACTTATTCACTATGTACATAATACATAATCTACCTTGTTCATAATTACTATCGCATTTACTTTATCTGGTTTCGTAAGGTGAAGTCTAGGATATTTCCTTAATTCATGGTATAACTTAACAAATCTTTGAGGACAAATGTGTTGGAGAGGTCTGAGCAAAGTTCAGACCTCTCCAACACATTCCTCAAAGATTTGTTAAATTATACCATGAATTAAGGAAAGAACCCAGACTTCACCTTACGAAAGCAAAGCAAATGGGACAGTAATTATGGACAAGGCAGATTATAGGGGACAAATAACATTAGAAAACAGGGGAACTGACGTGCCCCTTAAGAAAAGAAACTCATGAGATGCGAAAAGGTAGTCAATGAGGAACCGGACGAACGTAAATAGAAACACCAGAGTCAAAAAATAGTAAGATGGATACATCAAAAGCAGTGGAACCTGACAGTGTCATCAAGGTTCCTGCGAGATGGAACAGAAGGACCGTTTTATAATAATAATATCTATTTCTACAAGTACATGTACAAAGTATCCAGGCCTAGCTGACATCAATGACATACTACTATATAGAAAGCAGTTTGTTATGCAGAGCACTTCGGGAAAATTAGGTCAGTTTTGTCCCAAGATGCGACCCACACCAGTCAACTAACACCCAGGTACCTATTTTATACTGATGGGTGAACAGAGACAGCAGGTGTCTTATGGAAACACGTCCCTAATGTTTTCCAGCCGTACCTGAGATTCGAACTCCGGACCTCAGTGTGTGAGACGAGTGCGCTAGCGATCGAGCTACGGGACACCAAAAATCTATAGGACAGAAGATACTGAACTTCCGTCAAGGTGCCAGATGCGGCTGTGTGGAGTTAACTGTGACAAGAAAATTGTGTACTTGCAGATTGTGATCCTACCAGTCCTTGAAGAACCTAATTGTCTTGACAACTTTAGGGACGGAGCTATGATAGTGCTCCATATTTTGTTCATGGCAAGTCAGTAGCCACTTGCCACGATGTTTCGAGCAATTGTGCCATCTGCACCTCGAAAAAGCTGTTTATTAGTAGGCTGAATTTGCTAGTGTTCTGAAGGCGTGTCTGAAGTCACCTCATGTTTCATTTATCAGTGCGAGAACACGCTGAACTCTTGAAGTCTTTTACGTCATTCCATTTCATTTTCGATATTAATTTTATTCAATTTTGCGTTTTCTGAAGTTTGAGAGAGAGATGCTAGGTGGGAGTGTGGGTGTGGTGCCATGTAGTGCCATTAAGACTGGTTGGGGTGTGAATGTGGGTGTGGTGCCATGTAGTGCCATTAATTAAGACTGGTTGAGGTGCGAGTGGTGCCATGTAGTGCCATTAAGACTGGTTGAGGTGCGAGTGTGGTGCCATGTAGTGCCATTAAGACTGGTTGAGGTGCGAGTGTGGTGCCATGCAGTGCCATTAAGACTGGTTGAGGTGCGAGTGTGGTGCCATGTAGTGCCATTAAGACTGGTTGAGGTGCGAGTGTTGGTGTGGTGCCATATAGTGCCATTAAGACTGGTTGAGGTGCGAGTGTGGTGACATGTAGTGCCATTAAGTCTGGTTGAGGTGGGAGTGTGGTGCCATATAGTGCCATTAAGACTGGTTGAGGTGGGAGTGTGGGTGTGGTGCCATGTAGTGCCATTAAGACTGGTTGAGGTGCGAGTGTGGTGCCACCTTGAGCGTGTTACTCTATGGATATAAGCTTAAAGGGGTGTACACAACACAAGAAGTAGAAACAAACACATAGTACCGTGTCACCGCGTACCGTGTCACTGCGTAACATGTCACCGCGTACCGTGTCACTGTGCACCGTGTCACCGTGTACAGTAAAATAGTGCGATTTTTTTTATTCCGGATAAATCTTATTAAATAAATTTCAATTTAGCTCTCGTGAATGTCTTTAATATTTAATGGTTGATGCGTCTCAATGCCAAGAGAGTTGACTATGTTCTCTGTCAGGCCAAACTTGTCACTTTAGCAAGTTAAAAAAAAAAGTAGTTTGGAATCAGATCAATTACTGAAGAATGCCTTTCCTGATCGACTTCAAACTTTTACTGTTGGTGGACTTCAAAAAGGAAGCTTGGCGTTCACTTTGAGTTGTTTATATGTCATTTAGCCAGATCTGTATTAAGTAAATTGCGACACATAGGCCTATTCTGACACCTCATCACGCACCAACACTCGTTGTCTCCTTCCTGTCAGGTATTCCCTGATCCACTGCAGTACTTTCCCTGCTATTCCTGCCTGCTCCCCTAGTTTTTGAACCAGTCTCTTGAGTGTTGTGTGTCGAAAGCCTTCTTACATTCCAGGAAAATGGAGTCTCTCTCTCACTCTCTCTCCTGCCTTACTTATGTCACCTTTTAAGATTCCAGTAGGTTTGTGACACAGGATTTCTCCCTGAAGCCGTGCTGGCTATCGTGTATAAGCTCATTCCATTCTAGGTGCTCCACCAGTGTTTTCCTTATAAGCTTCTCCATGACTCTGCATACTATACATGTCAGTGACACCAGTGTGTAGGTTAATGCTACCTGTGTGTCTCCTTTCTTAAAGACTGGGACTACGTTTGTTGTCTTCCACACCTCAGGTAATTGTCCTGTTTTGATAGACGAAGATTGTTGTTAGTGGCACACAGTGCCTCTGCTCCCTCTCTCAGGACCCACGGAAAGATATTGTCTGGTCCCACTGCCTTTGAGGTATTTAGTTTACTTAGCAGACTCTTCACCGCCTCCTCTGTTGTGTGTAGGGTGTCCAGCACTCGTTGGTGTACCCTTCTATCCCGGTTTACTGCAGTACTTTCTGTATCCACTGAAAATACTTCCTTAAATCTTGTGTTGAGTTCTTCACGTACTTCTCGATCGTTTCCAGTGAGTTCTCCTTCCTCAGCCTAATTACCTGGTCCTTGACTGCCGTTTTCTTCTTGATGTGGCTGTACAACAGCTTTGGGTCAGATTTGGCTTTCGATGCTCTGTCATTTTCGTATTGCTCCTGGGCCTCCCTCCTTATCCATGTATATTCCTTTCTGGCTCTTCGTTTAATCTCCTTATTTTCCTGGGCCCTTTGTTTTCTTTTTTTTTTTCCATTCTCTAGGGCACTTAGTTTTGACCACTCTGCACCTTTGGGTGAACTAAGGGCTCGTTCTACTCTTCTCACTGTTTCTGTTACTCTTGAGTATCAACCTCTCCTCTGTCTCCTTGCATTTTTGTGGTCACGTATTCCATCATTTCATTTACTGTTTTTTCCCACCAGTTCTCTTTCCCACTGTACTTTATGCAGAAAATTCCTCATGCCTGTGTAGGCCCCTCTTTTGCATTTTGCCTTCCCCAGTCGTACTCTTGTTAGTTACCATTTTGTTCTAGACACATGTCGACTTAGATATTAGGCCTGTTGTATATGTGTGCGTGTATGTGTGTATTTGTATGTGTGTGTGTATACTCACCTAATTGTGGTTCCAAGGGTCGAGTCACTGCTCCTGGCCCCGCCTCTTCACTGGCCACTAATAGGTCACTCTTCCCGCTCCTCCACTACATCACTTCCCAGACTATTCCACTTCCTGACCACTCTGTGACTGAAGAAATACTTCCTAACATCCCTGTGATTCATCTGAGTCTTCAACTTCCAACTGTGTCCCCTTGTTGCTGTGTCCCATCTCTGGAACATCCTGTCTCTGTCCACCTTGTCGATTCCTCTCAGTATTTTATATGTTATCATATTCCCCTATCTCTCCTGTCCTCCAGTGTCGTCAGGTTGTGTGTGTGTGTGTGTGTGTGTGTGTGTGTGTGTGTGTGTGTGTGTGTGTGTGTGTGTGTGTGTGTGTGTGTGTGTGTACATCCCTCGGGGTTCAACAGCCTGTGTTTACATCTGCTTCAGTTTGTCGTCATGGTGACGATGGTAACCAGACTCAGCTTCACAACTTACTTGCTGGACACATATATATATATATATATATATATATATACATACCATATATATATATGTCGTGCCGAACATGTAAAAGTTGCGATTTTGGCTTAAATAGCAACGCTCTTCTTGCCGAATAAGGCAAGCGAAAATTTGTGTATGCAATAATTTCGCAAACATTATTCTGAACCTCTCGAAAAAATTATATTTCATTGTGTTTGTTTATTAAATTACTGTAAACTTATCTAAAGTATATTTAGTTGGATTAGGTTAAATTAAATTGTGCTTGTTATAATAAGGTTAAGTAAGTTTTCTAATTGACCAATTTTACCTATTTGGCATATATATATATATATATATATATATATATATATATATATATACTCTCCCCTCACCGAGGTAGGGTGATCCTAAAAAGGAACTCATAAGAAAATAAGAAAGGACACTGCAGCAGGCCTACTATGCGAGGCAGGTCCAAGTCACCTCCCAGCTTAAACCAATGACCCATCTAGTCAGGTCAGGTCAGGTCAGGTCACATCCACTTAAGGAAGGAGCACGCCATCAGACCAATTAGCACAAGCTAGTCAGGTCCAATTCACACCCACTCATGTATTTATCCAACCTATTTTTAAAACTACACAAAGTCTTAGCTTCTATGACGGTACTCGGGAGTTTGTTCCACTCATCCACGACTCTATTACCAAACCAGTGCTTTCCTATATTCTTCCTGAATCCGATTTTCTCCAACTTAAAACCATTGCTGCGAGTCCTGTCTTAGCTAGATATTTTTAGCATGCTATTTATATTCCCTTTATTTATTCCTGTTTTCTATTTATACACCTCAATAATATCGCTTCTAATTCTACGCCTTTCTAGAGAGTGCAGATTCAGGGCCCTCAGTCTATCCTAAGGAAGATTTCTGATACATGGGATCAACTTTGTCATCCTCCTTTGTACGTTTTCCAGTGAATTTATATCCATTCTGTAATACAGTGACCAGAACTGTGCAGCATAATCTAAATGAGGCCTAACCAAAGATATATAGAGTTGAAGAACAACCTGAGGACTCCTATTATTTATGCTCCTTGATATGAAGCCAAGGATTCTGTTCGCTTTATTGCGAACACTTCTGCACTGTTGTCTTGGTTTTAGATTATTGCTAACCAGAACTTCCAAATCCTTTTTGCAATAGGTAATATTAAGATCTACATTTAGTTTGTATGTGGCATGATTATTTTCTTGTCCAATGTTTAGAACTTTGCATCTGCCACTTCTCTGACCACTGCATCAGTCTATTGAAATCTTCCTGGAGTGCTCTAATGTCCTCATTAGAATGAATTAGACAACCTATTTTAGTGTCATTAGCAAACTTTCTGGTAAATTAGACACATATGCAACACTTGGGTATCTTTATTGAGGAAACGTTTCGCCACACAGTGGCTTCATCAGTCCATACAAAGGAGAATCGTGAATAACAGGAGTAGTTTGAGGTGGTCAGTCCCTCAACATTGAGTCGATGTTGTCAGTCCATCAATCTTGAATAGAATACAGCATATCTGCGAAGAGGGAGGTTATATACTGTAGGCAGGAGAGGTGCAGCAGTCGTAGGAGGTGTCACATTTGACCAATGTGGAAGTAGGTCGTGCCCAAGGGTTCTTTGAACCATTCAACTACAGCAAACTTTCTCATGTCGCTATTTATTCCCTCATCAATGTCGTTTATATAAATTGTGAACAACAAAGAGCCCAACACTGACCCCTGTGGAACACCACTCACGACGCGCCCCCACTCTGATTTCTCCCCATTGATGCAAACTCTCTGCTGCCTACCTGTCAACCAAGCCTCTACCCAGGAAAAAATTTCTCCTGTTCCGTGTGGCATAATTTTCCTAAATAGTCTCTGATGTGGAACTCTATCAAAAGCCTTACTGAAGTCTATATACACTATCATATTCATTACCATGATCTACCTCAAATACCTTAGTGAAAAAAAGTTAGTAAATTCGTAAGGCAGGAACGCCCTTTGTAAAACCATATTGGGATTCATTAATCAATTTATGCCTTTCAGGATGGCTACGAATTGCCTCAGCAATTATTGATTCCATAAATTTCCCACTATGGAGGTAAGGCTTATTGGTCTATAGTTCGAAACTAAGAACCTGTCTCCTGCTTTGTAAATAGGTATTACATTTTCTATTTTCCACTTGTCTGGCACTATGCCAGTTTGTAGTGATATGTTGAAATGACTAGAAAAAGGTTTGCTAAGTTCCTCTTTACATTCCTTTAAAACCCTTGCAAACAGTTCGTCAGGGCCTGGGGATCTATTCGGTTTTAATTTCTCTGTTCGTCTGAGGACCATGTCACAAGTTACCATAATCGTGCATAATTTATTATCGTCCTGTTCTACATAATATATTATTTCTTGAATTTCGCTAGTATCTTCCTGAGTAAAAACAAAAGAAATAAGAGTTAAAATTTTCACACTGGACAATTCTCTTAGTAACCCTGCACGTCCTCCTAATCTCCTATGAATTCTCTATATAATATTCACACCACAAATTACCATCAGACACGACATCACTGCCTCCAGCCTCGCACCCCATGCTTCACACCCATGTAACATTGTTGGTACTACTATACTCTCATACATTTACCATTTTGTCTCCATGTATAATGTTGTGTCTCCACAGATGCCTTGGTGCACTTATAATGAATCATTTGTAAATAAGTTCCCGTAGAAGTGGACGGGAATAAAACGAGAGGCTGAGAGTTTTCAAGGCCTGACCTTCACTTCACCCCAAAGAAACTTATCAGATCACAGCATACATTGCTTCTTGATGCCAAGAATAATGCCTTAAGGCGTAGTCACACAGCATTCTCTTTCATAAATTATGTATGCTGATGGTTATGTTCACCAGCCCACTGGTGCAGCTGGCAGTGCCGTTGTTGTCATACAGAAATTAGAGCACGCATCAACAATTTTGCTTTTACTCTTCAAACTAAACTGTTTGCACTCAAATGCGTCCAGTTATCTAAAGTTGACATCTTAACTGTAAATAATTCTCTATCATTCATAAATACTCTTGATTCCACGAGTGTCAATTGTGGCATGCTTTTGTCAGGAACCAGACACTGGCATGCTTGTGTCAGGAACCAGACACTGGCATGCTTGTGTCAGGAACCAGACACTGGCATGCTTGTGTCAGGAACCAGACACTGGCATGCTTGTGTCAGGAACCAGACACTGGCATGCTTGTGTCAGGAACCAGACACTGGCATGGTAGAATTGTAGACAGTGGAGTCAGAAAACATTTTCTGTGAACTCAGTCTGAGAATGGTCATCAGTTGTATGTTAGAACTGACCAACTGACAAAGGTATATGCCTTTAAGAAAGCAGTAGATTATACTCTTGGGCTGTCAACTTTCAGTTTGAGAACAGTTATACGAACTTCAATTGAACCTCATTAAGATAGAATTTTGTTCGGATTTTTGACCCCGGAGGGTTAGCCCCTCAGGATAATCCAAGGCAGCGCGTCATCGAGGACTGTCTTATTTGCACTGGGGTCCTTAAATCTTGTCCCCCAGGATGTGACCCGCACCAGTCTAATACCCAGGTACCTACTTGCTAGGTGAACGGGAAAACGGGTATAAGGAAACACGCTCAATGTTTTCACCCTTGTCGGGGATCGAGCCACAGACACAATGTGTGAAGCGAGAACGTTGCCTACCAGGGACACCAGTCAGTCCATCTATCATTGCTATCATTCAGGAGTCACGTTTCTATAATACACTCAACAATATCAGCATTATTATTATTATTATAATCAAATAGAAGCGCTAAACCACAGGGGTTATACAGCGCTGCAGGTTATTGTAGGATGCAGGGAGGGTGGGTTGTAAGAGGGAGATGGATGATTAGTAGGGTATGGAGTGCAGCATGACGGTGGATAGTGCAGGGATAGAAGGTAGCAAGAGATCGAGGTAGAAGGGACTGAGGGAGGTGCTAGAGGTGTAATCTTCAGAGTTTGTGTAGTAAGTCAGTTTCTGTCAAAAAGTCAACAAGAGAGTCAGGATTAAAGGAGGGTCCATCTGCAAGAAGGGAAGGTAAAGAAAGGGCCGCAGAGCGAAGACGCCGTTGGAGGTAAATTCTGCGTGCTCGTTGATAGAGTGGGCAGTCCAGCAGAATATGTCGAACAGACACTGGAACCTGACAATGCTCACAGAGAGGGGCAGGGAGCCTCTCCATGAGATACCCGTGAGTAAGACGAGTGTGGCCGATGCGAAGACGGGAGAGTGTAGGCTCCCAACCTCGACATTGGTGACAAGAAGAAGGCCAGAAACCTATAATCGGTTTAATAGAATGAAGTTTGTTATTCAGCAGGTCAGACCAGCGTTGTTGCCAACGGGTGCGAAGGTGGGTAGCAATGACCGCAAAATAGTCTGTGAAAGGAACACCTCTATATGAAACTGGAAGGTCATGTACTGCTGACCGCGCAGCAGTATCTGCCTGTTCATTGCCCTGTACGTCAACATGACCAGGGACCCAACAAAAAACAATATCTTTATGCTTGCTAAAGATACGGCGTAACCAAAGGTGGATACGAAGAACTAGGGGGTGAGGTGTATCAATTTTACGGATAGCCTGTAAAGCACTAAGGGAGTCTGAAACGACCACAAATGGTGACACAGGCATAGATGCAATACGGATAAGTGCCACAAGAATGGCATACAATTCAGCCGTAAATAACAATATCAGCAGACTCCTGGATGCCACTACTGCCAGGCTACCAGTACCTCTGGAAGGTTGCATCACCACCTGATGTAGACAACTAAATGCAAACTTTGCCAGAGGAACTATTGTCACACCTTGTGTCATTATCTGCTGTAATGTAAAAAAATAATACAAAGACAACTCACTCATAAATATTCAAGAAACATCAAAGTATTTTATCCCCAGTGGTGTATTACCAACCATTCTGGAAAAATACCTTGACTTTGCCTGCTGTAAATAACTCGTAACCACAATTAACTACACTGTAATGTTTTCTCGCTAAATTCATGACTGTGTCAACTCATTACAATTGTTCTGAATAAAATAAATTTTATAAATAGTTCATGACCACTGTAACTTAATTAACAAACAATTGTTGAGTCCCAGTTGCTGTGTCCAATGTGAGCCTCACTACCACCCACCGGATGGGTATGTGGCGACTACCACCCACCGGATGGGTATGTGGCGACTACCACCCACCGGATGGGTATGTGGCGACTACCACCCACCGGATGGGTATGTGGCGACTACCACCCACCGGATGGGTATGTGGCGACTACCACCCACCGGATGGGTATGTGGCGACTACCACCCACCGGATGGGTATGTGGACGACTACCACCCACCGGATGGGTATGTGGCGACTACCACCCACCGGATGGGTATGTGGCGACTACCACCCACCGGATGGGTATGTGGCGACTACCACCCACCGGATGGGTATGTGGCGACTACCACCCACCGGATGGGTATGTGGCGACTACCACCCACCGGATGGGTATGTGGCGACTACCACCCACCGGATGGGTATGTGGCGACTACCACCCACCGGATGGGTATGTGGCGACTACCACCCACCGGATGGGTATGTGGCGACCACCACCCACCGGATGGGTATGTGGCGACTACCACCCACCGGATGGGTATGTGGCGACTACCACCCACCGGATGGGTATGTGGCGACTACCACCCACCGGATGGGTATGTGGCGACTACCACCCACCGGATGGGTATGTGGCGTACCCGATGGTATGTGCGCACCCACCGGATGGGTATGTGGCGACTACCACCCACCGGATGGGTATGTGGCGACTACCACCCACCGGATGGGTATGTGGCGACTACCACCCACCGGATGGGTATGTGGCGACTACCACCCACCGGATGGGTATGTGGCGACTACCACCCACCGGATGGGTATGTGGCGACTACCACCCACCGGATGGGTATGTGGCGACTACCACCCACCGGATGGGTATGTGGCGACTACCACCCACCGGATGGGTATGTGGCGACTACCACCCACCGGATGGGTATGTGGCGACTACCACCCACCGGATGGGTATGTGGCGACTACCACCCACCGGATGGGTATGTGGCGACTACCACCCACCGGATGGGTATGTGGCGACTACCACCCACCGGATGGGTATGTGGCGACTACCACCCACCGGATGGGTATGTGGCGACTACCACCCACCGGATGGGTATGTGGCGACTACCACCCACCGGATGGGTATGTGGCGACTACCACCCACCGGATGGGTATGTGGCGACTACCACCCACCGGATGGGTATGTGGCGACTACCACCCACCGGATGGGTATGTGGCGACTACCACCCACCGGATGGGTATGTGGCGACTACCACCCACCGGATGGGTATGTGGCGACTACCACCCACCGGATGGGTATGTGGCGACTACCACCCACCGGATGGGTATGTGGCGACTACCACCCACCGGATGGGTATGTGGCGACTACCACCCACCGGATGGGTATGTGGCGACTACCACCCACCGGATGGGTATGTGGCGACTACCACCCACCGGATGGGTATGTGGCGACTACCACCCACCGGATGGGTATGTGGCGACTACCACCCACCGGATGGGTATGTGGCGACTACCACCCACCGGATGGGTATGTGGCGACTACCACCCACCGGATGGGTATGTGGCGACTACCACCCACCGGATGGGTATGTGGCGACTACCACCCACCGGATGGGTATGTGGCGACTACCACCCACCGGATGGGTATGTGGCGACTACCACCCACCGGATGGGTATGTGGCGACTACCACCCACCGGATGGGTATGTGGCGACTACCACCCACCGGATGGGTATGTGGCGACTACCACCCACCGGATGGGTATGTGGCGACTACCACCCACCGGATGGGTATGTGGCGACTACCACCCACCGGATGGGTATGTGGCGACTACCACCCACCGGATGGGTATGTGGCGACTACCACCCACCGGATGGGTATGTGGCGACTACCACCCACCGGATGGGTATGTGGCGACTACCACCCACCGGATGGGTATGTGGCGACTACCACCCACCGGATGGGTATGTGGCGACTACCACCCACCGGATGGGTATGTGGCGACTACCACCCACCGGATGGGTATGTGGCGACTACCACCCACCGGATGGGTATGTGGCGACTACCACCCACCGGATGGGTATGTGGGACTACCACCCACCGGATGGGTATGTGGCGACTACCACCCACCGGATGGGTATGTGGCGACTACCACCCACCGGATGGGTATGTGGCGACTACCACCCACCGGATGGGTATGTGGCGACTACCACCCACCGGATGGGTATGTGGCGACTACCACCCACCGGATGGGTATGTGGCGACTACCACCCACCGGATGGGTATGTGGCGACTACCACCCACCGGATGGGTATGTGGCGACTACCACCCACCGGATGGGTATGTGTGACTACCACCCACCGGATGGGTATGTGGTGACTACCACCCACCGGATGGGTATGTGGTGACTACCACCCACCGGATGGGTATGTGGTGACTACCACCCACCGGATGGGTATGTGGTGACTACCACCCACCGGATGGGTATGTGGTGACTACCACCCACCGGATGGGTATGTGGTGACTACCACCCACCGGATGGGTATGTGGTGACTACCACCCACCGGATGGGTATGTGGTGACTACCACCCACCGGATGGGTATGTGGTGACTACCACCCACCGGATGGGTATGTGGTGACTACCACCCACCGGATGGGTATGTGGTGACTACCACCCACCGGATGGGTATGTGGTGACTACCACCCACCGGATGGGTATGTGGTGACTACCACCCACCGGATGGGTATGTGGTGACTACCACCCACCGGATGGGTATGTGGTGACTACCACCCACCGGATGAGTATGTGGTGACTAGATAATATCTTTATTTCTACATGTACAAGGTATACAGGCCTAGCTGATATCAATGACATACTACTATATAGAAAGCCCCTTGTTATGCAGAGCATTTCCCGCAAATTAGGTCAGTTTTGTCCCAGGATGCGACCCACACCAGTCGACTAACACCCAGGTACCCATTTTATACTGATGGGTGAACAGGGACAACAGGTGTCTTATGGAAACACGTCCCTAATATTTTCCAGCCGTACCAGGGATTCGATCTCCGGACCTGAGTGCGTGAGCTGAGTGCTCTAGCGATAGAGTTAAACCACACGAGGGTCATTAAGATTGCACTCGCCTGTTCACCACCAGTCAGAAATACATTAATGCCTAAAATAAGAATTAACGTAGACAGTGTATATATAGAGACACTACACTCCTCTGTGTATATAACCCGTCAAGAGATTCAGATTATGAACAAAGTGAATGACGATACTGAATCAAGATTATGTACCATTGTGATACTTCCTAAAACATACGCCCCTCTCCCCAGCACATCTTTGCACAAATTTATTGTCTGTAGATATACAAAGATTGACTAAATAAAGCTTATATAAACTTTGCAAAGCACATAATAGTCAGTGTAAGAGTTTTAAGGCAGACAAACACTGACCAAAGAAAACTGTCTGGCTGGCGGTAACTATTTCAGTTGTGTCTGCTTGGTGTTGCTCTCGGCGTGTTGACACAGTTGTGTATGTGGGGCTCATGTCTGAGTGTCTGGTGGCTACTTTGTCTGTTTCCCTGCCATGAGTCTCCTGCCAAGCCCACCAACACTTACTTTTAATACAACAGTCATAATATTGTGTCTGACTGGGGAATACATAATATACACCAGAGGGTGTATATCACTGTATATACTCAGTGTTTACCTTAATCACTGTTTTAGTTATTAATCTTGACTGGTGGTTTACAGGTGACAAACAGCCTTAATGATCCTCTTGTAGGCGATAGTGACTCTCCTGTAGTCGACAGGATTCCCAAGTGTTGCATATGCGTTTTCCTTTAAAGTTAGTTGCTCTAAATTTACCTAACTTAATCTAAACTAACCTAACCAAAAAAAATGGGAAAAGAGGATCTGCAAATTTCCAGCAATCGTTAAGAAAATGACGTTAACCACATAATTGTAAAAAAAAAAAAAACTTAAAATGCGATAAGGGGGATGAATGCTAACAGAAGTATTCCGTTTAAACTCCTCGATTCCTTATAATAACGTGATAGCAGCGTCTGGAATTCCTTGGAGAGTTAGTATGCAGTCGAGAGTAATACTTCACTCTTTGAACGATGGCGTAAAAGTCTTAGTAGACGAGCCAAAATAATATTTATAGTGACATTTCGACGTTGGAACCAGAGAGGTGTGAAAGCTTGGTGGATATTACCCCCTGAAAATATTCTCTCTGGAGATATTTTATAGTTAATAAACGCATTTTGCTACTTTATGAATATTTCGAAGCCTTACCGAGTTCAGTGAGAAAGACATTTTTGAAATTGAGGCCACAGGAAGTGTAGAATGTCCGGCGCAAATAATAGGTCAAAGGCTAACAACCGAAAGGCCAGAGAACAATCTCGGGGGTTGTGGAGATTAATGGGCAAGTTTGCCCTGTTGTCAGTGTTCACCTAGCAGTAAGTAGGTACCTGGATGTCGGCCAGCTATCGTGGCGTAGCATCCTGCAGGATGGTTGTGTACCTGAGAGCTGGACTCTCAAACTAGCTGAGAGAGGATAGCAGCTCTTGGATAAGCTTAAGAGAGAACCTCAGCATCTCACTAGACACAGGTAACACTGAGTACATTTAAGCTGAGAACAAGACTACAGTACAAGCAACTCGAAGCTTTTTTAAGTCTCGTTTGGATCTTAAGAGGAAGTTGAGACTCCGCTTGACAAGCATCAACACAATCACTAAACAGACTAGTTTGCCTGGAAAATTAAATTCATAATTATAGATATAAAAAATATAGGTCTAAAATAGAAAGGAAATAATAGCAGACACTTCAAATGTTATTTTACAAATTTTTAAGTTCTCTTTTACTAATTAACTCATTGATGAATTAATTAAAAATGTGACATAACTAAGTAACGTAACACAATGAGTAAGGAGGTAACACATAATGGTGTTAATGACCTGTTATTTAACTTAATGGGGATTACGAAAGACAAACAATTCAGAACGCCAATAAAACTCATTACAATTTTAATTAAAACTGATTTAATCAACAAATATTTGGTATCAGAGTAGTTAATTAGATTTCCTTAATTAATATCACACTTCCAAGCTTACTTTAACCTCATTGTTTCAAGGCAAAAAGTCATAAGGTAAACACACTCACCTAGTTGTACTCACCTAGTTGTGGTTGCAGGGGTCGATTCACAGCTCCTGGCACCGCCTCTTCACTGGCCGCTACAGGGTCACTCTCCCTGCGCCATGAGCTTTATCATACCTCTTCTTAAAGCTATGTATGGAACCTGCCTTCACTACATCGCTTCCCAAACTATTCCACTTCCCGACCACTCTGTGACTGAAGAAATACTTCCTAACATCTCTATGATTCATCTGAGTCTTCAACTTCCAACTGTGTCCCCTTGTTGCTGTGTCGTGTGTGTGTGTGTGTGTGTGTGTGTGTGCACGTGTGTACTCACCTAATTGTACTCACCTAATTGTGGTTGCAGGGGTCGAGACTCAGCTCCTGGCCCCGCCTCTTCGCTGTCCGCTACTGGGTCTCTGATATCCCTGCTCCATGAGCTTTATCATACATTGTCTTAAAACTATGTATGGCTCCTGCCTCCACTATATCTTTCTCTAGACTATTCCACTTCCTGACTACTCTGTGGCTGAAGAAATGCTTCCTAACATCCCTTTGACTCATCTGAGTCTTCAGCTTCCAGTTGTGTCCCCTTGTTTCTGTGCTCCCTCTCTGGAACATCCTGTGACTGTCTACCTTGTCGATTCCCCGCAGTATTTTGTATGTCGTTATCATGTCTCCTCTGACCCTTCTTTCCTCCAGTGTTGTTAGTCCTATTTCCCTCAACCTTTCTTCATAAGACAGACCCCTGAGTTGTGGAACTAGCCTTGTCGCAAACCTTTGCACTTTCTCTAGTTTCTTTACGTGCTTGACCAGGTGTGGGTTCCAGACTGGTGCTGCATATTCTAGTATGGGCCTGACGTACACGGTGTACAGTGTCTTGAACGATTCCTTGTTAAGGTAACGGAACGCTAATCTTAGGTTTGCCAGTCGCCCATATGCTGCCGCAGTTATCTGGTTGATGTGTGCCTCCGGAGACGTGCTTGGCGTTATACTTACTATATGTGTGTGTGTGTGTTAGTTACCATTTTTGTCCTAGGCACATGTCGATTAGACACTAGGCCTGTTGTATGTGTGCGCGCGCGCGCGCTTTCAACGTCAAACATTACCCTAACATTAACCATTAATAACCCTAAAATTAATTATTCACTCAGTAACATTAGCTTTGAATTTTATTATAATAAAACAAGTTAATTATACATAAAATCAGTCCTAACAAATAGGAATGTTGTGTAGCGGCGGGTAACACTGAGGTGTGTTGACCTCACCTGCTTAATGGTCAATAATAGAATTAACGAAGCCATTATCTGTAATTACCAGAGATAATGATGATCATATTTATATTCAATAACTGGGAAAAATTGTGTTGGCTGCCCTTAGAGATAGGCTGGCACTCCTGAGTGACAAAGATTGGCAGCCCTGAGCGAGGCAGGTTGGCAGCCCTGAGCGAGGCAGGTTGGCAGCCCTGAGCGAGACAGGTTGGCAGCCCTGAGCGAGACAGGTTGGCAGCCCTGAGCGAGACAGGTTGGCAGCCCTGAGTAACAAAGGTTGGCAGCCCTGAGTAACAAAGGTTGGCAGCCCTGAGTAACAAAGGTTGGCAGCCCTGAGTAACAAAGGTTGGCAGCCCTGAGCGAGACAGGTTGGCAGCCCTGAGTAACAAAGGTTGGCAGCCCTGAGTAACAAAGGTTGGCAGCCCTGAGTAACAAAGGTTGGCAGCCCTGAGTAACAAAGGTTGGCAGCCCTGATTAACGTGAATGACCATGAGGTTCATTAATGTTATTGGTTATGATTGTTACTGCTGATTGTAAACAATTTGGTGCCACGTCACGTTCCCTGATGACACGTCTAAGTTTCTGGAAGGTTCATAATGCGATTCACGGTACACTTCAGAGACGGTAACAGCACGTCCACTAATATATTACAAAGACCCCAATGGAAATAAGTCACTGACATTTTTGGGTTACCCTAGGTAATTTACACACATGCTACTAAGTATGATAATTGTATCTATGTGGACCTGTACCTAAATAAACTTACACCACTACCACCACCACCACTAATATACTACCACCACTACCACTAATATACTACCACCACTACCACTAATACACTACCACCACTACCATTAATACACTACCACCGCCACCATTAATACACTACCACCGCCACCATTCATACACTACCACCGCCACCATTCATACACTACCACCGCCACCATTCATACACTACCACCGCCACCACTCGGAAACACAGATGGGTCTCCATCCTGGATAAATGAACTAAGCCACAACTTGGCGTCTCCATACTCTTATTTTATCTTATCTTGTGGCATGAACCTGAGCCAGAAACCAAAAGAAAAAGAAAAACTTGGCAAAATATATGCACAAATAGCAGATATGATTCTAAATGGAATGGTGAAGCTCACAGTCTGTGGATAACGACACTTGGGTACAGAATCGGACATTAATGAAAGGCAATATTTTCCCACGAGTGACTTCACAAATAGCTACATCAGTCATTAAGACTGGTGAAGCCACTCGTGGCGAAACGTTCCCTTTAATAAATGCATAAGTGTCGTTAACCATAGATTTCTGTTCCTAACTACATGAGTGTTCGCACTCAGGAGTGATGTGTTGGTCTTGCTAGGGTTTATAGGGCCACTGACAGCTCACACCGTATCTAGTCCTACGTGTTTGAGGTCTACTGAAAGACATTAAAAATGATAAATGGACTAGAGGTTCCACCAGTGGCACAGAGTGAAAGAACATTGCAACAGACCATTACATCCTGCAACGGCAAGAATTCCTGAACAACCCTGAGAACAAGTCAGGTTAAATACTTGGTTTCAGAGGAGCAGCAGTCTGAGGGAGAGCAAAAAAAAAGAGAGAGACAGACTCGAAGATAAGAGATTGACCGTAACCTGTGGAAAGGTGCTACCTGCCCACCCAATATCAGCCAGGAGCTGAGTCTCGACCCCTGCAACCACAATTAGGTGAGTACACCATATGGAATCCTGTGTCCCCATGTTGCTACTTAAGGTGTCCCGTAGCTCGATTGCTTGCGAACTCAGTCTGGGACAAAATTGACTTAATTTGCGGGAAATGCTCTGCATAACAAGCGGCTTTCTATATAGTAGTATGTCAGTGATATCAGCTAGGACTGTATACCTTGTACATGTACTTGTAGAAATAAAGATTAATATTACTTGGGTATTACTGGGCCCCATAGAGCTTACGCCGTATAGTTCCCCTCCATCCACTGCTGCCACGAACACAGCCACTCCAGTAGTATATACACAATAAGAAACGGAGACATTAATGCTACACCATACTCAGCACTCCTCTGAGGACAGATTCAAATCCACAATCTAAACTGCTCACAGCTATGGCAAACCTACGACTTTTAAATCACTATCACATGCAACTATCGTCTATTAGATATTTTTTTTTTTTCCAACAAGTCGGCCGTCTCCCACCGAGGCAGGGTGACCCAAAAAGAAAGAAAATCCCCAAAAAGAAAATACTTTCATCATTCAACACTTTCACCACACTCATACATAATCACTGTCTTTGCAGAGGAGCTCAGATACGACAGCTGAGAATAGTCCCTCCCAGCTGTCACTATCCCAGACCCCTCCTTTAAAGTGCAGGCATTGTACTTCCCATTTCCAGGACTCAAGTCCAACTAAATCAATTAACTGGTTTCCCTGAATCCCTTCACAAAATGTTACCCTGCTCACACTCCAACAGATCGTCATGTCCCAAAAACCATTCGTCTCCATTCACTCCTATCTAACACGCTCACACATGCTTGCTGGAAGTCCAAGCCCCTCGCCCACAAAACCTCCTTTACCCCTTCCTCCAACCTTTTCTAGGACGACCCCTACCCCGCCTTCCTTCCCCTACAGATTTATACGCTCTCCAAGTCATTCTACTTTGATCCATTCTCTCTAAATGACCAAACCACCTCAACAACCCCTCTTCAGCCCTCTGACAAATACTTTTAGTAACTCCACACCTTTTCCTAATTTCCACATTCCGAATTTTCTGCATAATATTTACACCACACATTGCCCTTAGACAGGACATCTCCACTGCCTCCAGCCTCCTCCTCGCTGCAGCATTTGCAACCCATGCTTCACACCCATATAAGAGTGTTGGTACCACTATACTTTCGTACATTCCCTTCTTTGCCTCCATGGATAACGTTTTTGTCTCCACAGATACCTCAATGCACCACTCACCTTTTTTCCTTCATCAATTCTATGGTTAACCTCATCCTTCATAAACCCATCCGCTGACACGTCAACTCCCAAATATCTGAAAACATTTACTTCTTCCATAATCCCTCTCTCCAATGTGATATCTAATTTTCTTTATTTAAATCGTTTGATACCCTCATCACCTTACTCTTATCTATGTTCACTTTTAACTTTCTACCTTTACACACTCTCCCAAACTCGTCCACTAACCTTTGCAACTTTTCTTTAGAATCTCCCATAAGCACAGTATCATCAGCAAAAAGTAACTGTGTCAACTCCCATTTTGCATTTAATTCTCCATAATTTAATCCCACCCCTCTCCCCAACACCCTAGCATTTACTTCTTTTACAACCCCATCTATAAATATATTAAACAACCATGGTGACATTACACATCCCTGTCTAAGACCTACTTTTACCGGGAAGTAATCTCCCTCTCTCCTACACACCCTAACCTGAGCCTCACTATCCTCATAAAAACTCTTTACAGCCTTCAGTAACTTACTACCTATTCCATACACTTGCAACATTTGTCACATTGCTCCCTATCCACTATCATATGCCTTTTTTAAATCCATAAATGCAATAAAAACTTCTCTACCTTTATCTAAATACTGTTCACATATATGCTTCACTGTAAACACTTGATCTACACATCCCCTACCCACTCTAAAGCCTCCTTGCTCATCTGCAATCATACTCTCTGTCTTACCTCTAATTCTTTCAATAATAACCCTGCCATACACTTTACCTGGTATACTCAGTAAACTTATTCCCCTATAATTTTTCACTCTCTTTTATCCCCTTCCCTTTATATAAAGGAACTATACATGCTCTCTGCCAATCCCTAGGTACCTTCCCTCTTTCATACATTTATTAAACAAAAATACCAACCACTCCAGCACTATATCCCCCCCTGCTTTTAACATTTCTGTCATGATTCCGTCAATTCCAGCTGCTTTACCCCCTTTCATTCTACGTAATGCTTCACGCACCTCCCCCACACTCACATCCTGCTCTTCTTCACTCCTAAACGATGTTGTACCTCCTGGCCAGTACATGAAATTACCGCCTCCCTTTTTCATCGACAATTAAAAGTTCCTCAAAATATTCCCGCCATCTACCCAATACCTCAGCTCCCCATCTACTAACTCCCCTACTCTGTTTTAACTGACAAATCCATTCGTTCCCTAGGCTTTCTTACCTTGTTTATCTCACTCCAAAATTTTTCTTGTTTTCAGCAAAATTTCTTGACAGAGCCTCTCCCATTCTTTCATCCGCTCTTCTTTTGCACTCTCTCACCACTCTCTTCACCTTTCTTTTACTCTCCACATACTCTGCTCTTCTATTAACACTTCTGTTTTGTAAAAACCTCTCATAAGCTACCTTTTTCTCTTTTATCACACCCTTTACTTCTTCATTTCACCACTCACTCCTCTTTCCTCCTGCACCCACCCTCCTATAGCCACAAACTTCTGCCCCACATTCTAATACTGCATTTTTAAAACTATCCCAACTCTCTTCAACCCCCCCACTACTTCTACTTGCACTAGCCCACCTTTCTGCCAATAGTTGCTTATATCTCACCCTAACATTCCAAAATAGTTAACTAGAATTATCCACCGTGGGAGATGCTGATAAGTGAAAAATCTGATTTGGGTCAATGAACTAATTAATACAATTTTGATTTGTTGCGTTTAAAGCATATCTTGTGTACGAGGGTCAATTAAGGCTGTATGTAAATAGGACACCACAAGTCTTGAATACGTTATTATCTAATTTATAGATCAAAATGAAGTTAAAGTGTATATAATGAATATATGTGTGTGCTCACATATTTGTGGCCCCGTGTGTGTGTGTGTTGGGGGGGGGGGTTTACGGAAGAATAATTTTTTCCATTCTCGCTGACAATAGGTGGAAGTTCTGGTGTTGCCTGCAGTGTTTCGCTCCAGCAAACAGTGATGTTTCGTTGGAGAAAGTACTTGTCCCAGCAGAACAAAGTTCGCTCCTGGCACTTTCCTGGTTCACCTCTCCCACTGCAGCCACTGACGCACTCAACTGACACCGCCAATAAACGATCAATTGTCCCCTGCAATTTTATTTGCCCCTTGTATTCCACTCTGCTATTCACGCTGTTATTCGCTTGTCACACTCCCCCTCTGGTTACTCACACTGTGGGTATGACCACACCCACACATTGGTCACACCCACAGTGTGGTCCCCCACACATTCACTTCACCCATGGTAAGACTGGCAAACATATCGATCATTATTTACTTAATTTTTACAACAATTTGATAAAATAGCATAAATATGAAAAAAAGTTCTCATAGTAATTGTAGTTTTTTTTTGTGATTTTAATAAATAATAATAATCAAAAAGAACGAAAACGGGAAATGACAAAATAAGGAAAGAGCAAGCGAAGAAGGTAGAATCATAGGAAATAAAGATATGAGACAAAACAGAAGCCAAGCAAAGTGTAGAATTAAAATTAGTAGAAAAAAATAGCCTCCAGAGCCTAATAAAAGAAAAACAGCAAGGAACCATAAAAACTGAAGGTAATTGTCGACAGGGATAAAACAATGATTATATTTGGATGCCCCGAGCTGGGAAATAAACAAAATATGAGAATAACATAGAAGAAAGGCAATATGATAAAAAATACGAAAAAAATTGAGTATATTGCAAAAAAACAGAGGAACGATCTAAGAAGATAATTATAAAAATGTGGTCTAAAAAATATTAAAAGAAGATTTAGTAGGAAGAGGCAAAGAAATAAGGAAACGTGATAACCTAGAGAAGTAACTGGTCTACATGCCTCCCTGTTCTTCTCTCCTACCCTTGTTCCTTTTGAAAGAGAAGAGTAGAGAGAGAGAGAGAGAGAGAGAGGTGGTAACAAGAAGTGATGGCGCTAGGTGGACGGGTTTAATAAAAGAGCAATGGTGTTGTGTTGTTATTGGTGGGTGGAGGCAGCGTGATGTATGCTGGCTTAGCAAGCCAACACCACCACCACGACACCAGGGACACAGACAACAAAGGAAAACAGAAGGAGAATGGAAGAGTTAATCAGAGAGGGACAGAGGAAAAGGGAGAGTACCGAGAAGGGAGAGTGGGATAGGAGGAAAGACAGGAGATGGGATATTTTTTTTTCCGTAGAGAGTTAGGAAGAGGAAAAGGAGGAGTTAAAAGGAGAAAGAGGATCAGGAAGACTTCCATCAAGGTCGATCTCTAAGTTCTTAATGGAGCAGAGTTTTTAACCTTATCTCCCTCCCTCCCTTCTCCCTCGGAGCCAGCACACCACAAGGGAGAGTGCCTGCTCCATTATTATGAAATATCTCCTTCAACCATCAACAAACCTCGTATGCAGATTGCTAAGTAAATAAGTTTATTCAGGTATACACAAATACAGTTACGTAGATTTTATAATTATCATACATAGCAGCATGTGTGTAGAGAACCTAGGATAACCCAAAAAAGTCAGTGACATTTCCACTGGGGGTCAAGTGCCTCATGCATATCTATGACTACCATGAGACTAACGACCACAGGCAAGCAATGGCAGGTTATATTTGCTTCTGCTAAAAAAAATATTAAGACAGTTATACTTAGTGAATCAGCAGTTAATTATTACTGTAACTTATTTGGCTACCAAGATGCTGGTGCTCAGTCGCTGATACCATACGTGCCTCTGCAATCTTTTGACTATTTACACAAATAACGCGCTCACAGAGAGGAACTTACGACGACGTTTCAGTCCGACTTGGACCATTTACAAAGTCACACTAACAAAGGAAACGTCGTGGTAATCTCGTCTCTATGTGCGAGTTATTTGTATATTGTTCCAGTCACGGTATTGTGCCTTTTTGTTCTTTTTTTACTATTTGCTAACTGCCGTTGCTCCGGAATTTTGGTCAATAATGAGTGGATGTGCCTCAGCACCTGACCACGAGGTTTATGTTATGTGGGGGTGAAATGTTACTTTACAGTAACTATAAAGAATAATGGAAAATCTTGCAAGCAAGGCGGCGGAAGCACTACGGCAAATATCATATTGCTCGGTAACAATGGCTGCAAGACACTACGAGGCGTACATTACCTTTCACACTGCGTATGAACCACCTTTACTGCCTGTTTATCCCATCCCGTCTCTGAATTCTGGACACTGTAGAGAACCGTGCATGGAAACTCTTGTTCCACATCAACGTGGCCTGGGTGGGCCGGGTTGATGTGAAAATTGAAGGCTCGGCTGCCATTCCAGCCGAGCCTTCAACACAGGAGATACGTAGATGATCTTACTGTTAGGATGGAAAGAGCTTTCTCCTCCTGAGCTTGATTCGTACACCTAGATAATGCATAATAATCCATAATTTAGATAAAAGTAAATAGTTTCTCTGAGCAGATATCCTGTGCTCTGTCTTTCCCGTGTACTCCCATAAAATCAATGTTCTAAAGATCCCCAAATCGGCTCTGCTTTGTGGATAGCATTATGAACACAGGTGCTTTCAAAGGGTCTTGCTTTACCTGGGCGTATAAGACACCCTCGTTACATAGTCAGTAAAGTAGTTGAGAGCGAGAAATAAAGTTTTCACCAGATGTTATTGTAGCTCTTAAATAAAGTATATTTCCACCACCACTAAACTTATTTTTAAGTACGTACACTATATAAAGCGGGTTTAACAAATACCATAAGGTTAATGGTTTAATGAGAGAACGAACGAGAATTCTCACTGCTACAACTTTTAGACTAAGGACAGACTGGTGTTAACCAACACGAGGCTTGTGATGTACTGAAGCTCCAGGTCCGCCCCTAGATGCAGTGTAGCCTACCCTGGGTGGTCCCTCTCCACCTTGACTGACAGACCTCCGGCTTAACTGGTAGTTACCCCATATGCCAAAGGTGCACTCGCCTGCACAGGTGCTAAACTACCATGCTTTAGGCTGGTCACTGATGGTATGAAAGATTGTGGTTACGTGAAAGACACATTGAAAAAAATAATGTAACGGGGCGTACGCCACAGATAGAAGATATCTATCAATGACAGACTTTTACACCTCTCAAGGACATCCCGTCATTAACGATCATTCATTCCTCAAATGACTTGTTTGGAACATGGTCTCAACATGACAATAGACGGCGTTTCAAAAAGATGGACCCAATTTCAAAGTAGTCTGCTTTGAAATTGAGTCCAAT
This sequence comes from Cherax destructor, assembly GCA_009830355.1. Taxonomy (NCBI): domain Eukaryota; kingdom Metazoa; phylum Arthropoda; class Malacostraca; order Decapoda; family Parastacidae; genus Cherax; species Cherax destructor. The sequence goes on from WNWK01000140.1 coordinate 101,267, forward strand.
TTAAAACACCCTATACACAAAACAATTGACCACAAGAAAACTGTGACCAGCAGTTGGTTCCAGCTTTGCCGCGTTCCATATGTGTTTGATTTATATTATAAAAAGCTTAGACCTATAAATTATCAGTAAATAAATATTAGAGTAAAACTTTCAAATGGTATGAGTTGGACAAAGAACTTTGAGCTGCCAAAACAAATGCTGCAACACAAACTAACTTCTGTATAACACAAGTGTGAAGAAAAAAGTTAGGGAGACGGAGAGAGAGAGAGAGGGAGAGAGTGGGAGAGGGAGTGGGAGAGAGAGGGAGAGCTGGTCTGCCTGCCTACTAGCCTGCTTTCTTGCCTGTCTGCCTTTCAACCTGCCTGCCTATCAACCTGCCCACCTTTCAACCTGCCTTCCTAATCTAACTCAAGTTTAACCTAAGTTAGGTCAAGTAAGGTTAAGAGACTATTTGAAGACCTGCAGGAAGCGTTAAGAAACTGACGTTGATTACTATGTTAGAAACGTGAGGTAGTAAGATGAGGCTAGACTAGAAGATCTCTCTCTCTCTCTCTCTCTCTCTCTCTCTCCTCCATCTCTTTTTTTTTGTTTCTCCCTTCTTTTATCCCTCCCTAACACGATTTTCACCCTCCTTCCTTCCTTCCGTTCATTTCTGTATTTTTTTTACCTTTTTCCCTCCCTCCCTCTCTCTCTCTCTCTCTCTCTCTCTTTCCATCATTGTTCACCCTTCCTGACTGCTTGACCCCCCCCTCTCTCTCTCTCTCTCTCCCTACCTTCCCTTCTGTCTGTGTGTAGGTACTAGTTGTCAAAAGCACTTGTCGATAAACACCTGGCCTGTTGTATGGTCTAGGTGTGTAGTTTAGGTGCAAGTGTGTGTGTGTGTGTGTGTGTGTGTGAACTCACCTATTTGTGGTTGCAGGGATCGATTCATAGCTCTTGGCCCCGCCTCTTCTCTGGTCGCTACTAGATCCTCTCTCTCCCTGCTCCATGAGCTTCGTCTTAAAACTATGTATGGTTCCTGCCTCCACTACGTCACTTTCCAGACTATTCTACTTTCTGACAACTCTATGACTGAAGAAGTACTTCCTAACATCCCTCTGACTCATCTGAGTCTTCAACTTCCAGTTGTGACCCCTTGTATCTGTGTACCCTCTCTGGAACATCTTGTCTCTGTCCACCTTATCTATTCCTCGCAGTATTTTATATGTCGTTATCATGTCTCCCCTAACCCTCCTGTCCTCCAGTGTCGTCAGGCCGATTTCCCTTAACCTTTCTTCACAGGACATTCCCTTAGCTCTGGGACTAGTCTTATTGCAAACCTTTGCACTTTCTCTAATTTATTGACGTGCTTGACCAGGTGTGGGTTCCAAACTGGTGCTACATTCTCCAATATGAGCCTGACGTACATGGTGTACAGTCTTGAACGCTTCCTTACTGAGGTATCGGAATGATATTCTTAGGTTTGCCAGCCGCCCGTATGCTGCAGCAGTTATCTGGTTGATGTGCGCCTCAGGAGATGTGCTCGGTATTATTCTCACCCCAAGATCCTTTTCCTTGAGTGAGGTTTGTAGTCTTTGGCCACCTAGCCTATACTCTGTCTGCGGTCTTCTTTGCCCTTCCCTGATCTTCGTGACTTGCATTTGGCAGGGTTAAATTCGAGGAGCCAGTTGCTGGACCAGACTTGCAGCATGCCCAGATCCCTTTGTAGTCCTGCCTAATCCTCATCTGATTTAATTATTCTCATTAACTTCACATCATCTGTGAACAGGGACACTTTCGAGTCTATCCCTTCCATCATGTTATTCACATATACCAAAAACAGCACTGGTCCTTGGACTGACCCCTGTGGAACACCGCTCGTCACAGGCGCCCACTCTGATACCTCGTCACGTACCATGACTCGTTGTTGCCTCCCTGTCAGGTATTCTCTGATCCACTGCAGTGCCTTTCCTGTTATGCGTGCCTGATCCTCTAGCTTTTGCCCTAATCTCTCTCGAGGAACTGTGTCGAAGGCCTTCTTGCAGTCCAATATACCCACACCTCTCTCTCTCGTGTTATACTTCCGTTACCTTGTCATAAAACTCCAGTAGGTTTGTGACACAGGATTTTCCTTCTCTGAAACCGTGCTGGTTGTCGTTTATAAGCTTGTTACTTTCTAGGTGCTCCACCACTCTCCTCCTGATAATCTTCTCCATGACTTTGAATAATGTACACGTCAGTGACACTGGTCTGTAGTTCAATGCCTCGTGTCTGTCTTTCTTAAAAATTGGGACAGATTTTTCCGTCTTCCATACCTCAGGTAGATACCCAGTTTCAATGGATGTGTTGAAGATTATTGTTAGTGACACAGACAGCGTCTCTGCTCCCTCTCTAAGGACCCAGGGAGAGATGTCTGGTCACACCACCTTTGAGGTATCAAGTTCACTTAGCAGCTTCTTCACCTCCTCCTCAGTTGTGTGTATTTCATCCATCACTTGTTGGTATATACTTTGTACTTTGGTATATACTTTGTTGGTTACCAACAAACCCCTGGCTGTCTTCAAGCAGGCACTGAACAGGCACCTCAAGTCGGTACCTGATCAGCCGGGCTGTGGTTCGTACGTTGGACTGCGTGCGGCCAGCAGTAACAGCCTGGTCCAACAGGAGGCCTGGTCACAGACCGGGCCGCGGGGGCGTTGACCCCTGGAATTCTCTCCAGGTAGACTCCAGGTAGACCCCCTTCATCCCTATTCTGACTTCCGGGAGTCCTTTCTGTCTTCATTGTAAATACTTCTTTAAATCTCATGTTGAGCTCCTCACATACTTCTTGGTCGTTTCTTGTGAACTCCCCACCTTCCTTCCTCAACCTGATTACCTGGTCCTTGACTGTTGTCTTCATCCTGATGTGGCTATACAACAGCTTCGGGTCAGACTTGACTTTCGATGCTATGTCGTTTTCGTACTGTTACTGAGCCTCCCTCCTTATCTCTGCATACTCATTTCTGGCTCTTCGACTAATCTCTTTATTTTCCTGGGTCCTTTGTCTTCTGTGCTTTTTCCATTCTCTAGCATACTTAGTTTTTGCCTCCCTACACCTTTGGGTGAACCAAGGGCACATTCTGGTGTACTCTCCTAATTGTACTCACCTAATTGTGGTTGCAGGGGTCGAGACTCAGCTCCTGGCCCCGCCTCTGCGCTGTCCGCTACTGGGTCTCTGCTCTCCCTGCTCCATGAGCTTTATCATACCTTGTCTTAAAACTATGTATGGTTCCCGCCTCCACTATATCGTTCGCTAGACTATTCCACTTCCTAACTACTCTATGACTCTATGACTGTGTGTGTGTGTGTGTGTGTGTGTTGTAGCTCATACCATTTCTGAGTGACCACTGACTGACCAGTGTTGGATTAAAGTGTCTGACCTGATCTGTTAAGTACAGCCAGCCTGTCTTGCTCAGCTTTGGAGAGAGAGAGAGAGAGAGAGAGAGAGAGAGAGAGAGAGAGAGAGAGAGAGAGAGAGAGGAGCCAAGTTTACCTATGTCTGAGTGAGCGACATGTGCCAGACGGGTGCCAACTGAGGATAGAGTGGCGTGAATAATGGGTTGAAAAGTTGAACAAATGACACAACACGAATGAGCGAGAGAGAGAGAGAAAGAAGGCTGTGGAAGAGAGGGTGGATGAGTGGGGAGAGTGGGAGGATGAGTGGGGAGAGTGGGAGGATGAGTGGATAGTGAGAGAATAGGAATTTTTTATAAGAAAACGGGATATATCAGCAGTGTGTTGCTACACTATTCTACATGATAGTTACACAGTGGGAACACCAGCAGTGTGTTGCTGCACTATTCTATATGATAGTTACACAGTGTGAACACCAGCAGTGTCTTGCTACACTATTCTATATGATAGTTACACAGTGGGAACACCAGCAGTGTTGCTACACTATTCTATATGATAGTTACACAGTGGGAACACTAGCAGTGTGTTGCTACACTATTCTATATGATAGTTACACAGTGGGAACACCAGCAGTGTGTTGCTACACTATTCTATATGATAGTTACACAGTGGGAACACTAGCAGTGTGTTGCTACACTATTCTATATGATAGTTACACAGTGGGAACACCAGCAGTGTGTTGCTACACTATTCTACATGATAGTTACATAGTGGGAACACCAGCAGTGTGTTGCTACACTATTCTATATGATAGTTACATAGTGGGAACACCAGCAGTGTGTTGCTACACTATTCTATATGATAGTTACATAGTGGGAACACCAGCAGTGTGTTGCTACACTATTCTACATGATAGTTACACAGTGGAAACACCAGCAGTGTGTTGCTACACTATTCTATGTGATGGTTATATAACTACATAGAGGAGTCTTGGGTACATGTTATCTCACACATTCATAATGCACACACTACCATGTGTAGTGCACCACTACATAATGCACACACTACCATGTGTAGTGTACCACTACATAATGCACACACTACCATGTGTAGTGGTATGAGTAAATATTGCTAATTTGTAAGTGGTCATGACAAAATGTGGAAGAGATGAAGGGTGGGAGGGAAGCCTACATGGTGTGACCTGTGATGTAGGCTGGACATGGTCTACTGTGATGCAGGCTGGACATGGTCTACTGTGATGCAGGCTGGACATGGTCTACTGTGATGTAGGCTGGACATGGTCTACTGTGATGTAGGCTGGACATGGTCTACTGTGATGTAGGCTGGACATGGTCTACTGTGATGTAGGCTGGACATGGTCTACTGTGATGTAGGCTGGACATGGTCTACTGTGATGTAGGCTGGACATGGTCTACTGTGATGCAGGCTGGACATGGTCTACTGTGATATAGGCTGGACATGGTCTACTGTGATGTAGGCTGGACATGGTCTACTGTGATGTAGGCTGGACATGGTCTACTGTGATGTAGGCTGGACATGGTCTACTGTGATATAGGTTGGACATGGTCTACTGTGATGTAGGCTGGACATGGTCTACTGTGATGTAGGCTGGACATGGTCTACTGTGATGTAGGCTGGACATGGTCTACTGTGATGTAGGCTGGACATGGTCTACTGTGATTTAGGCTGGACATGGTCTACTGTGATGTAGGCTGGATATGGTGTACTGTGATGTAGGCTGGATATGATGTACTGTGATGTAGGCTGAACATGGTGTACTGTGATGTAGGCTGACATGGTCTACTGTGATGCAGACTGGACATGGTCTACTGTGATGTAAGCTGGACATGGCCTACTGTGATGTAGGCTGGACATGGTGTACTGTGATGTAGGCTGGACATGGTCTACTGTGATGTAAGCTGGACATGGCCTACTGTGATGCAGACTGAGCATGGCCTACTGTGATGTAGGCTGGACATGGTGTACTGTGATGTAGGCTGGACATGGTCTACTGTGATGTAGACTGGACATGGTCTAATGTGGTGTAAACTGGACATGGCCTACTGTGATGTAGGCTGGACATGGTCTACTGTGATGTAGGCTGGACATGGTCTACTGTGATGTAAGCTGGACATGGCCTACTGTGATGTAGGCTGGACATGGTCTACTGTGATGCAGACTGAGCATGGTCTACTGTGATGAAGGCTGGACATGGTCTACTGTGATGTAGGCTGGACATGGTCTACTGTGATGTAGGCTGGACATGGTCTACTGTGATGTAGGCTGGACATGGTCTACTTTTCATGTTGTCTAAACACTTCACCCAAAATTTCCCCTCTGTCAATATTTGTGTCGCCAGGCAGAAAATCTGGCAGACGAGTCTGGAGACTGCCTTCATGTCACCACGAGAGCAGTGCTCAGTGCTCAGTGCTCATTGCTCCCTTTCATGTTTTTCTTGACGTGAGACGCACACGTTCAGCTGGTCTCCGTGTTCATGAAAACAGACGGTCGTCCTTGAATTAAAATAGAAAGAGTTGTACTAAACTGATTTTTTTTTTAAATCAGAATGACACTCTTGACGTATTTTGGTATTTACGTGGGCCAGGGGCTGTGAATAGACCCCTATAAACCCAAATAGGTGAGTACAGCGCCTGGGAAATGGGAGATAATCAGATTTAATTAGAAAAAAAGAAATGCCGATGTAATTGCATGTATCAAGAAGTCTTCACTAGCATCCTGGCATCACCTTGAGGGCTGATCCTCGTGTACCTTAGACTAGATTTTGTTTGGATTTTTGACCTCAGAGGGTTAGCAACCACGGATAACCTAAGAAAGTCGGTGCGTCATCGAGGACTGTCTGATTTCCCACTGGAGTCCTTAAATCATGTCCCCCAGGATGCCACCCACACCAGTCGACTAATATCTAGGTACCTACTTGCTTGCTATGTGGACGGGACAACAGGTGTAAAGAAACACGCCCAATGTTTTCACCCATGCCTGGGATCGAACCACGGACACTCGGTGTGTGAAGCGAGAGCGTTGGCTACCAGGCTATGAACCACCTTACGTGGGCTATACACAATACTGAACGTGAATACACTAGCTAAATGGACAAGTAAACTGGTATACACAATACTCTTGGTACAGTTCACTATACAACTAAATATTTTAATACAATTCAAAATAAAACATAAGATAAACTTTGGGAACAATTCAGGATAAAACTCGGGTCGCTCCCTTATCGGTGAATTAAAAACTTAGCTTACACAACAAGCTTTTGTCCAGACAACTTTTCCATCTGTTCAGAACTTTATCAATGACTTGACGAAGATCCTAAAAGACTGAAGCACTGACCTTCTCGCTGCTTGTTGTGCTAAGAGTAGTTTGTTCACTATTGTTGACACCAGATCATTAGCTTCTCACACACACACACACACACATGAACATCGTGAGGCCACAATAGTGTGGTCATGCCCTCCCAGCCAACAATAGTGTGGTCATGCCCTCCCAGCCAACAATAGTGTGGTCATGCCCTCCCAGCCAACAATAGTGTGGTCATGCCCTCCCAGCCAACACGCGCACAACCAACTCCTCTAACATGTGTCCACGGAAACACTGAGGGGAAGTATTTGCTTGTGTGTTCACCTATTTGTGGTAGAAGTTGAAGCTAGCTAGCTCTCTCTCTCTCATAGAGAGAGAGGGAGGGGGTTGAGTGCTAGTTGCTGGTCCCAGACACTCGACATAGCTTGTCATGTTAAACTTTCACTGTATATATTTCACCCTCGCTGCTCTTCAAGTGAAACATTTGTAAACATTGGTGTGACTCACCTGGCCTTGCACCCTCCATCTATGTTTGTGTATCATGTCTCGTGTATCACAATTACCGAGTGTTGGACGGACGCTCAACCACTACCTCGGCTGAAAACGCTACTTGGACGATGCACTCTACGTACAGTATCTGAATATCTTCTAGGTCGTGATCATATCACCTGAACAGCGTGAGGTTTCGCTTACAAATTTAGTTACAAACCTTTGGATTTTCTCGAGCATCTTGATAAGGTACGACGTCCAGGCCGGAAGTACATACGCTACGATGGGTAAAAGGCTATGAAGTCATTTCAACAAGTGCCTACATTCACGCGCTACAAGACTCCCAGTAAAATACCAGACAAGCAAATACCCTAAATGTTCTTGCAAGATTGTTATTGTAGATTCGCCGGTACTCTCCCTGCCAGGGCCTTTTCCAAGTGGTGGCCCGGCCTTGGTTCCCTTTCTCAGGAGTATTTCAGACTAATGTCTGCCATGGGAGGAGGTACAAGTACCTCCTCATCGTTGGGACCAACTGTCCCCAGGCCTAGCCACATTCCACGCCCTCACGGGGCTCGTAGGGAGAAGCTAGGCCTCTCTGGTCTACCATCTTCCACGCCCCAGGGGGGTTAATAGGAAGGGCAGTCTTGGGAGATGCAGATGGTAGCAAGCTCCAGCTTTGGCACCTACCCTGCCCTAGAAGGGCTGGGCATGGTGTATCTCCCCTGTTCGTGCAAGGAATAAACAATTTGTAGATATATATCCAGATGTACTACTGTTTATCCTTTTGTAGTCTAGTTCTTTGGGCTTTCTGTGTAGCTATACGCACTTGCGCTACCATCCACAGGACGAATACGCAGTGCACAATAAACCAAGCAGAACCGTCTACAGGATGGCTAAGAGGTAAACAATAAACCAAGCAATGCCGTCCACAGGATGGATACGAAGTGCACAATAAACCAGGCGCTTATAGTCAGCGATGGTCAACACACCGCTGTGTCCTGATCAATAAACCTTTTCATGGTAGTGACCCGAATGTAACACTATCCTGAATGTAACACTATCCTGAATGTAACACTATCCTGAATGCAACACTATCCTGAATGCAACACTATCCTGAATGCAACACTATCCTGAATGCAACACTATCCTGAATGCAACACTATCCTGAATGCAACACTATCCTGAATGCAACACTATCCTGAATGCAACACTATCCTGAATGCAACACTATCCTGAATGCAACACTATCCTGAATGCAACACTATCCTCAATGTAACACTATCCTCAATGTAACACTATCCTCAATGTAACACTATCCTCAATGTAACACTATCCTCAATGTAACACTATCCTCAATGTAACACTATCCTCAATGTAACACTATCCTCAATGTAACACTATCCTCAATGTAACACTATCCTCAATGTAACACTATCCTCAATGTAACACTATCCTCAATGTAACACTATCCTCAATGTAACACTATCCTCAATGTAACACTATCCTCAATGTAACACTATCCTCAATGTAACACTATCCTCAATGTAACACTATCCTCAATGTAACACTATCCTCAATGTAACACTATCCTCAATGTAACACTATCCTCAATGTAACACTATCCTGAATGTCACACTATCCTGAATGTCACACTATCCTGAATCTAACACTATCCTGAATCTAACACTATCCTGAATCTAACACTATCCTGAATCTAACACTATCCTGAATGTAACACTATCCTGAATTTAACACTATCCTGAATGTAACACTATCCTGAATGCCACACTATCCTGAATGTCACACTATCCTGAATGTCACACTATCCTGAATGTCACACTATCCTGAATGTCACACTATCCTGAATGTCACACTATCCTGAATGTCACACTATCCTGAATGTCACACTATCCTGAATGTAACACTATCCTGAATGTAACACTATCCTGAATGTAACACTATCCTGAATGTAACACTATCCTGAATGTAACACTATCCTGAATGTAACACTATCCTGAATGTAACACTATCCTGAATGTAACACTATCCTGAATGTAACACTATCCTGAATGTATCACTATCCTGAATGTATCACTATCCTGAATGTATCACTATCCTGAATGTATCACTATCCTGAATGTATCACTATCCTGAATGTATCACTATCCTGAATGTAACACTATCCTGAATGTAACACTATCCTGAATGTAACACTATCCTGAATGTAACACTATCCTGAATGTAACACTATCCTGAATGTAACACTATCCTGAATGTAACACTATCCTGAATGTAACACTATCCTGAATGTAACACTATCCTGAATGTAACACTATCCTGAATGCAACACTATCCTGAATGCAACACTATCCTGAATGTCACACTATCCTGAATGTCACACTATCCTGAATGTCACACTATCCTGAATGTCACACTATCCTGAATGTAACACTATCCTGAATGTAACACTATCCTGAATGCAACACTATCCTGAATGTAACACTATCCTGAATGCAACACTATCCTGAATGTAACACTATCCTGAATGTAACACTATCCTGAATGTAACACTATCCTGAATGCAACACTATCCTGAATGTAACACTATCCTGAATGCAACACTATCCTGAATGCAACACTATCCTGAATGTCACACTATCCTGAATGTCACACTATCCTGAATGTAACACTATCCTGAATGTAACACTATCCTGAATGTCACACTATCCTGAATGTCACACTATCCTGAATGTCACACTATCCTGAATGTCACACTATCCTGAATGCAACACTATCCTGAATGTCACACTATCCTGAATGTATCACTATCCTGAATGTCACACTATCCTGAATGTCACACTATCCTGAATGCAACACTATCCTGAATGTCACACTATCCTGAATGTCACACTATCCTGAATGTCACACTATCCTGAATGTCACACTATCCTGAATGTCACACTATCCTGAATGTCACACTATCCTGAATGTCACACTATCCTGAATGTCACACTATTCAAGTGTCTAACTGGTGGTTTAAAACAATGATCCATCCAGTTACTGGCCAGCATCACGGTGCTTAACCTGAGTGAGCGCAAGAAGCTCTCATCAGCCAGGACTCATGAAGACGTGCGAAACGCGACGCTTTTACTGGGACAAAGTTTCGCTCTAAGCAGATCTTTATTAAGTCAAGACATGTAACGTTTGGAAGCTTATCGGGGGACGTTTCGTTTCCAGTGAGCGAAATGTGTCCTGATAAAGTCCAAACGTTCTCAGTTTTATTTATACACTTGACGGTTTTATTTACCTTGTGTGATATGGCGTTAATAGAGCGAAACTGACTTAGTCAAGCAATGTGTGTTAAGATAGTGACAGCATGTGGTAGTGACAGCATGTGGTAGTGACAGCATGTGGTAGTGACAGCATGTGGTAGTGACAGCATGTGGTAGTGACAGCATGTGGTAGTGACAGCATGTGGTAGTGACAGCATGTGGTAGTGACAGTATGTGGTAGTGACAGCATGTGGTAGTGACAGCATGTGGCAGTGACAGCATGTGCAGTGACAGCAGTGGTAGTGACAGCAGTGAGTGACAGCAGTGTAGTGACAGCATGTGTGAGTGACAGCATGTGTAGTGACAGTATGTGGAGTGACAGATGTGGTAGTGACAGCATGTGGAGTGACAGCATGTAGAGTGACAGATGGTAGTGACAGCATGTGTAGTGACAGAGTGTAGTGACAGCAGTGAGTGACAGCATGTAGTACATGTGGCAGTGACAGCATGTGGTAGTGAAGCATGTGAGTAAGTGAGGAGTGATGAGTAGTGACAGTATGTGGTAGTGACAGCATGTGGTAGTGACAGTATGTGGTAGTGACAGCATGTGGTAATGACAGTATGTGGTAGTGACAGCATGTGGTAGTGACAGCATGTGGTAGTGACAGTATGTGGTAGTGACAGCATGTGGTAGTGACAGATGTGGTAGTGACAGCATGAGTGACAGATGAGTGACAGTATGTGGTAGTGACAGCATGTGGTAGTGACAGCATGTGGTAGTGACAGTATGTGGTAGTGACAGCATGTGGTAGTGACAGCATGTGGTAGTGACAGCATGTGGTAGTGACAGCATGTGGTAGTGACAGTATGTGGTAGTGACAGCATGTGGTAGTGACAGCATGTGGTAGTGACAGCATGTGGTAGTGACGCAGTGGTAGTGACAGCATGTGGTAGTGACAGCATGTGGTAGTGACAGCATGTGGTAGTGACAGCATGTGGTAGTGACAGTATGTGGTAGTGACAGCATGTGGTAGTGACAGTATGTGGTAGTGACAGCATGTGGTAGTGACAGCATGTGGTAGTGACAGCATGTTGCTCATGTTGTCATGAGATAATCTCAATGTTGACAAGAGTTGCACAACAGTGGTCTTGTTTATCTTGCTTAAAATCATCCTTCACAAGTTGAAATTAGGACTACGTGAGCCTGTTGACAGGTGTGGATAGCAGCCTGTTGACAGGTGTGGTGGATGGCAGCCTGTTGACAGGTGTGGATAGCAGCCTGTTGACAGGTGTGGTGGATGGCAGCCTGTTGACAGGTGTGGATAGCAGCCTGTTGACAGGTGTGGTGGATGGCACCCTGTTGACAGGTGTAGATAGCAGCCTGTTGACAGGTGTGGTGGATGGCAGCCTGTTGACAGGTGTGGTGGATGGCAGCCTGTTGACAGGTGTGGTGGATGGCAGCCTGTTGACAGGTGTGGTGGATGACAGCCTGTTGACAGGTGTGGTGGATGACAGCCTGTTGACAGGTGCTGATCGTAGCAGAGTTGCAAGGTGCTAGAAATTAGACACCTGACTTATATAGTGACTATATTCACAGACATCAGACAGCTGTCTGCGATATGTCTTCTCACAGCCAGACAACAACTGTAAGTTTTCCTATGTGACTTTCCGTTAACGTAAGTACACTCACTACTGAATGTACTGACTCACTCATGGTTGGCAACGAACGTTGGTAAGGAGGGTTGGCAACGAAGGTTGGTAAGGAGGGTTGGCAACGAAGGTTGGTAAGGAGGGTTGGCAACGAACGTTGGTAAGGAGGGTTGGCAACGAAGGTTGGTAAGGAGGGTTGGCAACGAAGGTTGGTAAGGAGGGTTGGCAACGAACGTTGGTAAGGAGGGTTGGCAACGAAGGTTGGTAAGGAGGGTTGGCAACGAAGGTTGGTAAGGAGGGTTGGCAACGAACGTTGGTAAGGAGGGTTGGCAACGAAGGTTGGTAAGGAGGGTTGGCAACGAAGGTTGGTAAGGAGGGTTGGCAACGAACGTTGGTAAGGAGGGTTGGCAACGAAGGTTGGTAAGGAGGGTTGGCAACGAAGGTTGGTAGAGAGGTTGGCAACGAAGGTTGGTAAGGAGGTGGCAACGAACGTTTGGGAAGGAGGGTTCAACGAAGGTTGGGAAGGAGGGTTGGCAACGAACGTTGGTAAGGAGGGTGGCAACGAACGTTGGTAAGGAGGGTTGGCAACGAAGTTGGTAGGAAGGTTGGCAACGAAGGTTGGTAAGGAGGTTGGCAACGAACGTTGGTAAGGAGGTGGCAAGAAGGTTGGTAAGAGGGTTGGCATGTGGTAGTGACAGTATGTGGTAGTGACAGAGGACAGTGGGTGAGTGCATGCACAGCATGTAGTAGTGACAGCATGTGGTAGTGACAGCATGTGGTAGTGACAGCATGGGAGTGACAGCATGTGGCAGTGACAGCATGCAGTGCAGAGTGACGAGCAGTGGAGGATGAGTGACAGCATGTGGTAGTGACAGCAGTGGAGTGCAGTAGACGTGGGACATGCAGTGGCAGTGACAGCACGTGGTAGTGACAGCATGTAGGATGACAGCTATGTGGAGTGACAGCATGTGGTAGTGACATGCAGTGACAGAAGTGACAGATGTGGTAGTGACAGCATGTGAGTGACAGATGTGGAGTGACAGTATGTGGTAGTGACGATGTATGGCAGTGACAGTATGTAAGTGAGTGACAGCAGTGGCAGTGACAGCATGTGGAGTGACAGCATGGTGGAGTGACAGTATGTGGTAGTCGACAGCATGTGGTCAGTGACAGCATGTGGTAGTGACAGCATGTGAGTGAGCAGTGGAGTGACAGCAGTGGTAGTGACAGATGTGATAAGCAGTGACAGTATGTGGAGTGACAGCATGTGGTAGTGACAGATGTGGTAGTGACAGCATGTGGTAGTGACAGCATGTGGTGACAGCATGTAGTGACAGCATGTGGAGTGACAGCATGTGGCAGGACAGCATGGAGTGACAGCATGTGGCAGTGACAGCATGTGGAGGACAGCATGTGGTAGTGACAGCAGTGGAGTGACAGCATGGGTAGTGACAGTATGTGGCAGTGACAGCACTGTGGAGTGACAGCATGTGTAGTGACAGTATGTGGTAGTGACAGCATGTGGTAGTGACAGCAGTGGTAGTGACAGCATGTGGGTGACACATGTGGTAGTGACAGAGTGGTAGTGACAGCATGTGTAGTGACAGATGTAGTGACAGCATGTGTAGTGAAGCATGTGAGTGACAGCAGTGGTATGACAGCATGTGGTATGACAGCATGTGGAGTGACAGCATGTGGTAGTGACAGTATGTGGTAGTGACAGCATGTGGTAGGACGTATGGGTAGTGACAGCAGTGAGGACAGCATTGGAGGACAGCAGTGAGGAGATGTGGAGGACAGATGGGTGACAGATGGGAGTGACAGATGGGAGGAAGTAGTGGAGGACGCATGGGAGGACAGTATGTGAGGACAGATGTGGTAGGACAGATGGTAGGACAGATGGGTGAGAGTGAGACAGCAGGGAGTGACGTATGTGGAGGACAGTGGAGTACAGATGTGTAGGCAGCAGTGAGTACAGCAGGTAGTGACAGATGTGAGTGCAGATGGTAGTGACAGATGAGTGCAGCATGAGAGTGACTGAGTGCAGCATTGGAGGACAGATTGTAGTGCAGCATTGTATGCAGCATGTGGAGGACAGTGAGTGACTTTAGGCGATGTTAGGCAGCAGTGACAGATGAGGCACATGTGAGTGACAGTATGTTAGTCAGCATGTGGTGTGACAGATGTTAGTGACAGCATGTTGCATGTTGTCTGATAATCTCTGTTGACAAAGTGCAACAGTCTGTTTACTTGAAATCTTAAATTGATGACGTGAGCCTGTTGACAGGTGTGGATAGCAGCCTGTTGACAGGTGTGATGCCCTGTTGACAGGTGTGATGACCTGTTGCAGGTTGGATGGCAGCCTGTTGACAGGTGTGGATAGCAGCCTGTTGACAGGTGTGGTGGATGGCAGCCTGTTGACAGGTGTAGATAGCAGCCTGTTGACAGGTGTGGTGGATGGCAGCCTGTTGACAGGTGTGGTGGATGGCAGCCTGTTGACAGGTGTGGTGGATGGCAGCCTGTTAACAGGTGTGGTGGATAGCAGCCTGTTGACAGGTGTGGTGGATGACAGCCTGTTGACAGGTGTGGTGGATGACAGCCTGTTGACAGGTGTGGTGGATAGCAGCCTGTTGACAGGTGTAGATCGTAGCAGAGTTGCAAGGTGCTAGAAATTAGACACCTGACTTATATAGTGACTATATTCACAGACATCAGACAGCTGTCTGCGATATGTCTTCTCACAGCCAGACAACAACTGTAAGTTTTGCTATGTGACTTTCCGTTAACGTAAGTACACTCACTACTGAATGTACTGACTCACTCATGGTTGGCAACGAAGGTTGGTAAGGAGGGTTGGCAACGAAGGTTGGTAAGGAGGGTTGGCAACGAAGGTTGGTAAGGAGGGTTGGCAACGAAGGTTGGTAAGGAGGGTTGGCAACGAACGTTGGTAAGGAGGGTTGGCAACGAAGGTTGGTAAGGTTGCAACGAAGTTGTAGAGGTGGCAACGAACGTTGGTAAGGAGGGTTGGCAACGAACGTTGGTAAGGAGGGTTGGCAACGAACGTTGGTAAGGAGGGTTGGCAACGAAGGTTGGTAAGGAGGGTTGGCAACGAAGGTTGGTAAGGAGGGTTGGCAACGAAGGTTGGTAAGGAGGGTTGGCAACGAAGGTTGGTAAGGAGGGTTGGCAACGAAGGTTGGTAAGGAGGGTTGGCAACGAAGGTTGGTAAGGAGGGTTGGCAACGAAGGTTGGTAAGGAGGGTTGGCAACGAAGTTGGTAAGGAGGGTTGGAACGAACGTTGGTAAGGAGGGTTGGCAACGAACGTTGGTAAGGAGGGTTGGCAACGAAGGTTGGTAGGAGGGTTGGCAACGAAGGTTGGTAAGGAGGGTTGGCAACGAAGGTTGGTAAGGAGGGTTGGCAACGAACGTTGGTAAGGAGGGTTGGCAACGAAGGTTGGTAAGGAGGGTTGGCAACGAACGTTGGTAAGGAGGGTTGGCAACGAAGGTTGGTAAGGAGGGTTGGCAACGAAGGTTGGTAAGGAGGGTTGGCAACGAAGGTTGGTAAGGAGGGTTGGCAACGAACGTTGGTAGGAGGGTTGGCAACGAAGGTTGGTAAGGAGGTTGGCAACGAACGTTGGTAAGGAGGGTTGGCAACGAAGGTTGGTAAGGAGGGTTGGCAACGAAGGTTGGTAAGGAGGGTTGGCAACGAAGGTTGGTAAGGAGGGTTGGCAACGAAGGTTAGGTAAGGTAGGGTTGGCAACGAAGGTTGGTAAGGAGGGTTGGCAACGAAGGTTGGTAAGGAGGGTTGGCAACGAAGTAAATAGTCAAGTCGGACCGAAAGCGTCGAAGTCTGTAGGAGTTGTGTTTGGAATAGGGGTTAGGGTTGGAAGAGGTTGTAAGTGACGAAGTTGGTAAGGAGGTTGGCAACGAAGGTTGGTAAGGAGGGTTGGAACAAGAAGAGGTTGAACGAAGTTGGTAAGGAGGGTTGGCAACGAAGGTTGGTAAGGAGGGTTGGCAACGAAGGTTGGTAAGGAGGGTTGGCAACGAAGGTTGGTAAGGAGGGTTGGCAACGAACGTTGGTAAGGAGGGTTGGCAACGAACGTTGGTAAGGAGGGTTGGCAACGAACGGTTGGTAAGGAGGGTTGGCAACGAAGGTTGGTAAGGAGGGTTGGCAACGAAGGTTGGTAAGGAGGGTTGGCAACGAAGGTTGGTAAGGAGGGTTGGCAACGAAGGTTGGTAAGGAGGGTTGGCAACGAAGGTTGGTAAGGAGGGTTGGCAACGAAGGTTGTAAGGAGGGTTGGCAACGAACGTTGGTAAGGAGGGTTGGAAACGAAGTTGGTAAGGAGGGTTGGCAACGAAGGTTGGTAAGGAGGGTTGGCAACGAAGGTTGGTAAGGAGGGTTGGCAACGAAAGGATTGAGTAAGGAGGGTTGGCAACGAAGGTTGGTAAGGAGGGTGCAACGAAGGTTGGTAGGAGGGTTGCAACGAAGGTTGGTAAGGAGGGTTGGCAACGAAGGTTGGTAAGGAGGGTTGGCAACGAACGTTGGTAAGGAGGGTTGGAAACGAACGTTGGTAAGGAGGGTTGGCAACGAAGGTTGGTAAGGAGGGTTGGCAACGAAGGTTGGTAAGGAGGGTTGGCAACGAAGGTTGGTAAGGAGGGTTGGCAACGAACGTTGGTAAGGAGGGTTGGCAACGAAGGTTGGTAAGGAGGGTTGGCAACGAACGTTGGTAAGGAGGGTTGGCAACGAAGGTTGGTAAGGAGGGTTGGCAACGAAGGTTGGTAAGGAGGGTTGGCAACGAAGGTTGGTAAGGAGGGTTGGCAACGAACGTTGGTAAGGAGGTTGGCAACGAAGGTTGGTAAGGAGGGTTGGCAACGAACGTTGGTAAGGAGGTTGGCAACGAAGGTTGGTAGGAGGGTTGGCAACGAAGGTTGGTAAGGAGGGTTGGCAACGAAGGTTGGTAAGGAGGGTTGGCAACGAAGGTTGGTAAGGAGGGTTGGCAACGAAGGTTGGTAAGGAGGGTTGGCAACGAAGGTTGGTAAGGAGGGTTGGCAACGAAGGTTGGTAAGGAGGGTTGGCAACGAAGGTTGGTAAGGAGGGTTGGCAACGAAGGTTGGTAAGGAGGGTTGGCAACGAACGTTGGTAAGGAGGGTTGGCAACGAAGTAAATGGTCCAAGTCGGACCGAAACGTCGTCGTAAGCTCCTCTCTCCTCTGTGCGGGTTATTTGTGTATTGGTATAAGGAGGGTTGGTAAGGAGGGTTGGTAAGGAGGGTTGGTAAGGAGGGTTGGCACTATGTTACAGTGTTCACAACAATGGTTGAACTTGTTTGTTCACGGTCGTCTCACTACCACTTTTTTTTTTTGACAAGTTTGTCATGTATCCTCCTGGGCAGCTGTTGTTGTTGTTCCTGCTGCTGTTGGTCGTGCTGTTACTGTTCCTGCTGTTGATGCTGCTATTGCGGTTGCTGCTACTGTTGTTGCTGCTGTTGCTGGCCAGGGAATTAATATTTTCTGCTCTAGAAGCCGTGTTGACATAGTCCCTGGCTGTGTGACCCTAGCTGTATGTGACCCTCGCTGTGTGTGACCCCTGGCTGTATGTGACCTTCGCTGTGTGTGACCCCTGGCTGTATGTGACCTTCGCTGTGTGTGACCCCTGGCTGTATGTGACCTTCGCTGTGTGTGACCCCTAGCTGTATGTGACCCTCGCTGTGTGTGACCCCTGGCTGTATGTGACCTTCGCTGTGTGTGACCCCTAGCTGTATGTGACTCTCGCTGTGTGTGACCCCTAGCTGTATGTGACCTTCGCTGTGTGTGACCCCTAGCTGTATGTGACCCTCGCTGTGTGTGACCCCTAGCTGTATGTGACCCTCGCTGTGTGTGACCCCTAGCTGTATGTGACCCTCGCTGTGTGTGACCCCTAGTTGTATGTGACCCTCGCTGTGTGTGACCTTTAGCTGTATGTGACCCTCGCTGTGTGTGACCCCTAGCTGTATGTGACCCTCGCTGTGTGACCCCTAGCTGTATGTGACCCTCGCTGAGTACTCACCTAGTTGTGGTTGCAGGGGTCGAGTCACAGTTCCTGGTCCCACCTCTTCACTGGCCGCTATTAGGTCACTCTTCCTGCTCCATGAGCTTTATCATACCTCTTCTTAAAGCTATGTATGGATTCTGCCTCTACTACATCATTTCCCAACTGTTCCACTTCCTGACAAGTCTGACTGAAGAAATACTTCCTAACATCCCTGTGATTCATCTGAGTCTTCAACTTCCAACTGTGACCCCTTGTTGCTGTGTCTCATCACTGGAACATCCTGTCTCTATCCACCTTGTCAATTGTTCTCAGTATTTTATAAGTCGTTATGTGTGACCCTCGCTGTGACATTCGCTGTGTGTGACCCTCGTCATGTGTGACCCTGGCTGTGTGACCCTCGCTGTTTGACCCTCACTACGCCCGATTACCTCTCATCTCCCAGGCGCTGTGTGTGCCATACGGGTTTAGTGCTATATAACCAACTCCCTGGAGTGAGAAAAATTAGTGATTCTCTGGGATCCAAGAGAAGAATAAGAAATCAGAGAAAATATCCCAAAAAGGGATTGAAAAAAGACCTTAGCTACTAGAGACAATGGAACGTTTCTGAGATGAGAGAGAACTTGCCCAGCTGATGCCCAGGACTTGTACGTCACACGTCAAGGCACACGGCCAGCACAGTGCTATCCCTCGTTTGCCATAAGGGTGGAAATGTAATGGGAATAAGAGAGACGGTGGAGGTTGTGGGTGGTGGTGTGTTGGCGCTGCATCAACTGTAGTTCCAGGTATGACAGAACCACATTGTGCTGTGTCAGGACCATGCTTGACTGATGTTGAATGACTCTACTGGCCTGTGTGGGCGTGAGTGGGTGGTGGTGGGTCCTGCGTGGGTGGTGGTGGGTCCTGCGTGGGTGGTAGTGGTGGTGGATCCTGCGTGGATGGTAGTGGTGGGTCCTGTGTGGGTGGTAGTGGTGGTGGGTCCTGCGTGGATGGTAGTGGTGGTGGGTCCTGCGTGGATGGTGGTGGTGGGTCCTGCGTGGATGGTGGTGGTGGGTCCTGCGTGGATGGTGGTGGTGGGTCCTGCGTGGATGGTGGTGGTGGGTCCTGCGTGGATGGTGGTGGTGGGTCCTGCGTGGATGGTGGTGGTGGGTCCTGCGTGGATGGTGGTGGTGGGTCCTGCGTGGATGGTGGTGGTGGGTCCTGCGTGGATGGTGGTGGTGGGTCCTGCGTGGATGGTGGTGGTGGGTCCTGCGTGGATGGTAGTGGTGGGTCCTGTGTGGGTGGTAGTGGTGGTGGGTCCTGCGTGGGTGGTAGTGGTGGTGGGTCCTGCGTGGATGGTAGTGGTGGGTCCTGCGTGGATGGTAGTGGTGGGTCCTGCGTGGATGGTAGTGGTGGGTCCTGTGTGGGTGGTAGTGGTGGTGAGTCCTGTGTGGGTGGTAGTGGTGGTGGGTCCTGTGTGGGTGGTAGTGGTGGTGGGTCCTGTGTGGGTGGTAGTGGTGGTGGGACCTGCGTGGATGGTAGTGGTGGGACCTGCGTGGATGGTAGTGGTGGGTCCTGCGTGGATGGTAGTGGTGGGTCCTGTGTGGGTGGTAGTGGTGGTGGGTCCTGTGTGGGTGGTAGTGGTGGTGGGACCTGCGTGGATGGTAGTGGTGGGACCTGCGTGGATGGTAGTGGTAGTGGTGGTGATAGTAATGCACTAAGCGTCTTCACTCAACATGGTAACCATGCCTGGCTGATGGAACACATGTAAACACAGTCACTCACTGCGCAGTCTGCTTAATTTTCAACATGTCTCGTGTTTTGCTACTGCCTTCTTTTGTTTTTCTAGTGATCTGTGACGACGCCTTCACCACTGTCACTCTCCTCGCACTGTAACCATCTTATTTCAAATACATCTGAACTGCATCTCTCAACTTGGCTACTTTCAATAATGTTCGTATATTGTTTGTTGTTCTGCTATGTGACAGACGTGAATGTTGATGATGGAGACGGATTTTCATCGAAATCAAACTGATTCCATTACTGCTGAACTGACTGTTGAACTGACTGATAAATGACTGCTGAGACTGACCTGTACTGGAAAATAAATACTGTGATCAAACATACGTGGCGCTAAATAAACTAAAAAAAAAAAGTTTTGGGAGTTACACGAATATTTTTTTTAGTCAAATCACATAGAGCGTTTGATACAGCGTATGTATTAACACAGCTGATGTATTAGTGCAGCTGAGTGGTGCTTGTCAAAGCTCTGGGATATGTTAACACTAAAACACACACACGTAGCTGAAAAGTGCCAGGCAGAAGAGGAGAGATTCATGCCCAGGAGCAGAAGATGTAATGACAAAAGCAACGTGAACCCATGGTTCACCCAGAGGTGCCAAGAGGCAAAACTCCCAAGTGTAAGAATATGGGGAAAACATAGAAAACAAAAAGTGAAGAACCAGGAACGAATACTCGTGGCCAAGAAGTAAGACTGACACAGCATCGAAAGCCAAATCTAAAGTTAAGTTGCTATACAGCCACATGAAGAGTAAGACAACAGTGAAGGACTGGGTAATAAGGCTGAACAAGAATGGAAACCTATCAAAGAAAATGACCAGGAAGTCTGCGAGGAAAGAGGAATTCTGGGAGGAGAAAGGGACAATAGCAGAGAGTGAAGGAGGTAGAGTGAACCAATAAATACTGGACACAATAAGCACAACGAAGATGTATAGAAACTACTGAGTGAGTTAGATACCTCTAAGTCTATGGGATCAGAAATCCCATTGTGAGTTTTGAGAGCAGAAACACTGAATCAACAGACGCTTCCCGAAGGCAAGTGAAATGTAACAAGCTGCCAGATGTATGGAGAACAGATGTAGTTCTGATAAGGTAACAGACGGGTAACATTTAACTACAGGTCACTGACATACAAAATCGTAAGGTCATGAGATTATTAGTCGAAGATCGAATTTCGAAAGGAGTCGATTCATAACCAACAACCATCACGGTTTAAAGGATGGCAAATCCTGTCTTGCAAATCTGTTAGAATTCTGTGACAAGGTAACGAAAGTGAGAGAAGAGAGGGAGAAGGATGGGTGGTCTGAATATTTTTGAACTATATGAAGGCGTACGATACAGTACCCCACAAGAGATTGGGGCAAAACCTAGAGAAGCAGGCAAGAATAACAGGGAAAGCACTATAACGGATCAAGGAATACTTAACAGGAAGGAAAGGAGTTATTGTGACGAGTGGTGTTCCACAAGGGACGATACTGGGACCAGTACTGTTTCTTGTGTACGTGAATGACATGACACAAGGAATTGAGTTAGTGCCCTTGTTTGTAGATGACGTGAAATTAATGACATGAATAAAACCCACGAACAAGTCAGAAAACACTAAAAAAGGATCTGGAGAAGCTGGTGTGGTCTGACAGGTGCCTTTCAGAAATTAACAATGGAAAATGCAAAATTATGAAAACTTGCGTAGGACAAAGAAAGCAGACTTGGGTGACATAGGCAGCATACCTTCCTGCAGGACCTCGGGGTGAGCACAGTTCTGAGCATATCGCCTGAGGTGCACATCAGCCAAATAACATCAACACTGCTCCAGCAATTTCCTCCAGTGATAAGAATCTCCCGTTACTACTCCAGCCTCGTCCTCCAGAGATATAACTTATTAATATTATATTCACAAAACACTAAACCAGTAGGGGTCATAGAACCCCTGGGGAATTGAAAGTAATCTGATTTGATCCAAGCGGACGGTAGCTCCACATCCTTGGAACAACCTTACACAAGCATCTAGAAACCCCTGGAAGGGAACACAGAATGCTGATAATATAGGCGATACAGTGTATATAGTATAGTGCACAGTGTATACAATATAGTGCACAATGTATACAATATAGTGCACAATGTATACAATATAGTGCACAATGTATACAATATAGTGCACAATGTATACAATATAGAGCACACTGTATACAATATAGTGCACAATGTATACAATATAGAGCACACTGTATACAATATAGTGCACAATGTATACAATATAGTGCACAATGTATACAATATAGTGCACAATGTATACAATATAGTGCACACTGTATACAATACAGAGCACACTGTATACAATACAGAGCACACTGTATACAATACAGAGCACACTGTATACAATACAGAGCACACTGTATACAATATAGTGCACAATGTATACAATATAGTGCACAATGTATACAATATAGTGCACAATGTATACAATATAGTGTACAATGTATACAATATAGTGCACAATGTATACAATATAGTGCACAATGTATACAATATAGAGCACACTGTATACAATATATGGCACAGTATAAGATGTATAACATGTGTATCACATTTTATATAAAAGGGCAGAATATATAATATAATAGGCACTGTTTATACAATATATACACCGGGCATCGCCTGGTGTATAAACTTCGCAAAAAAAAATTTGAACTGATTCAGAAAAACTTGTATTGAATATAGAAGACGAAGAGATTATTTATTTAATGATTAATAAATTATTAATTGCACAGATCTGGGCGTAGTTAGTGAATAACTAGAGCTTTTTTGGGGGCCCCTTTAGTGGTCTCCCAATTACCTTTAGTGGTCTCCCAGTCCCCTTTAGTGGTCTCCCAGTCCCCTTTAGTGGTCTCCCAGTCCCCTTTAGTGGTCTCCCAGTCCCCTTTAGTGGTCCCCCAGTCCCCTTTAGTGGTCCCCCAGTCCCCTTTAGTGGTCCCCCAGTCCCCTTTAGTGGTCCCCCAGTCCCCTTTAGTGGTCCCCCAGTCCCCTTTAGTGGTCCCCCAGTCCCCTTTAGTGGTCTCCCAGTCCCCTTTAGTGGTCTCCCAGTCCCCTTTAGTGGTCTCCCAGTCCCCTTTAGTGGTCTCCCAGTCCCCTTTAGTGGTCTCCCAGTCCCCTTTAGTGGTCTCCCAGTCCCCTTTAGTGGTCTCCCAGTCCCCTTTAGTGGTCTCCCAGTCCCCTTTAGTGGTCTCCCAGTCCCCTTTAGTGGTCTCCCAGTCCCCTTTAGTGGTCTCCCAGTCCACTTTAGTGGTCTCCCAGTCCACTTTAGTGGTCTCCCAGTCCACTTTAGTGGTCTCCCAGTCCACTTTAGTCGTCTCCCAGTCCACTTTAGTGGTCTCCCAGTCCACTTTAGTGGTCTCCCAGTCCCCTTTAGTGGTCTTCTAGTCCCCTTTAGTGGTCTCCTAATCCCCTTCAGTGGTCTCCTAATCCCCTTCAGTGGTCTCCTAATCCCCTTCAGTGGTCTCCTAATCCCCTTTAGTGGTCTCCTAATTCCATTTAGTGGTCTCCTAATCCCATTTAGTGGTCTCCTAATCCCATTTAGTGGTCTCCTAATCCCATTTAGTGGTCTCCTAATCCCATTTAGTGGTCTCCCAATCCCCTTTAGTGGTCTCCTAATCCCCTTTAGTGGTCTCCTAATCCCATTTAGTGGTCTCCTAATGCCTTTAGTGGTCTCCTAATCCCCTTTAGTGGTCTCCTAATCCCCTTTAGTGGTCTCCTAATCCCCTTTAGTGGTCTCCTAATCCCCTTTAGTGGTCTCCTAATCCCCTTTAGTGGTCTCCTAATCCCCTTTAGTGGTCTCCTAATCCCCTTTAGTGGTCTCCTAATCCCCTTTAGTGGTCTCCTAATCCCCTTTAGTGGTCTCCTAATCCTCTTCTTGCCGAATAAGGAAAGCGAAAATTTGTGTATGCAATAATTTCGCAAAAAATATCTTTAATTGTATTTGTTTATTAAATTATTGTAAACTTATCTAAAATATATTTAGGTGGATTAGGTTAAATTAAATTGCTTTTGTTATAAGGTTAAATAAGTTTACTAAGGTACTTTTGGTACAAAATTATTAATTTTTACATTAACATAAATGAAAAATAATATATCTTTAAACGTAAAGAAAATTTTAGAAAGAACTTAATTTTAAATGAGTTCTTGCTAATTAACCAGTCTTACCTATTCGGAATAATATATATATATATATATATATATATATATATATATATATATATATATATATATATATGTACATACATGCCTGTGTCAGTAAATATATGCTTTTATTAAGTAAGGTAATCGTAATTTTAAGCTGCGATGATCACCCTGTGTAATGGCTGACAATATATGTGTAATTATTTGCCCATAAAGTTTGTTAATGATGCCATTATCATTATTAAATGAGTGTTAGAGTTTAAATTAAATAAAACATGAGCTACAACACACACACACACACACACACACACACGCACAGGCGAGTGCCTCAGCACAGGCGAGTGCCTCAGCACAGGCGAGTGCCTCAGCACAGGCGAGTGCCTCAGCACAGGCGAGTGCCTCAGCACAGGCGAGTGCCTCAGCACAGGCGAGTGCCTCAGCACAGGCGAGTGCCTCAGCACAGGCGAGTGCCTCAGCACAGGCGAGTGCCTCAGCACAGGCGAGTGCCTCAGCACAGGCGAGTGCCTCAGCACAGGCGAGTGCCTCAGCACAGGCGAGTGCCTCAGCACAGGCGAGTGCCTCAGCACAGGCGAGTGCCTCAGCACAGGCGAGTGCCTCAGCACAGGCGAGTGCCTCAGCACAGGCGAGTGCCTCAGCACAGGCGAGTGCCTCAGCACAGGCGAGTGCCTCAGCACAGGCGAGTGCCTCAGCACAGGCGAGTGCCTCAGCACAGGCGAGTGCCTCAGCACAGGCGAGTGCCTCAGCACAGGCGAGTGCCTCAGCACAGGCGAGTGCCTCAGCACAGGCGAGTGCCTCAGCACAGGCGAGTGCCTCAGCACAGGCGAGTGCCTCAGCACAGGCGAGTGCCTCAGCACAGGCGAGTGCCTCAGCACAGGCGAGTAAGCAACGTTGTCCATATTTCTGATTCATATTTAAGACTGAGGGATAGAACACCACCTGTCAAGACTGAGGGATAGAACACCACCTGTCAAGACTGAGGGATAGAACACCACCTGTCAAGACTGAGGGATAGAACACCACCTGTCAAGACTGAGGGACAGAACACCACCTGTCAAGACTGAGGGACAGAACACCACCTGTCAAGACTGAGGGACAGAACACCACCTGTCAAGACTGAGGGACAGAACACCACCTGTCAAGACTGAGGGACAGAACACCACCTGTCAAGACTGAGGGACAGAACACCACCTGTCAAGACTGAGGGACAGAACACCACCTGTCAAGACTGAGGGACAGAACACCACCTGTCAAGACTGAGGGACAGAACACCACCTGTCAAGACTGAGGGACAGAACACCACCTGTCAAGACTGAGGGACAGAACACCACCTGTCAAGACTGAGGGACAGAACACCACCTGTCAAGACTGAGGGACAGAACACCACCTGTCAAGACTGAGGGACAGAACACCACCTGTCAAGACTGAGGGACAGAACACCACCTGTCAAGACTGAGGGACAGACCACCACCTGTCAAGACTGAGGGACAGAACACCACCTGTCAAGACTGAGGGACAGAACACCACCTGTCAAGACTGAGGGACAGAACACCACCTGTCAAGACTGAGGGACAGAACACCACCTGTCAACACAGAGACAGAACACCACCTGTCAAGACTGAGGGACAGAACACCACCTGTCAACACAGAGACAGAACACCACCTGTCAAGACTGAGGGACAGAACACCACCTGTCAACACAGAGACAGAACACCACCTGTCAAGACTGAGGGACAGAACACCACCTGTCAACACAGAGACAGAACACCACCTGTCAAGACTGAGGGACAGAACACCACCTGTCAACACAGAGACAGAACACACATTATTTTTCTTACAACACTGCTATACAATATTGACAAACAGATGAACAAGACACAATGGAGATATTTCGCCAGGACGGGTGGGGTTCGAACCCATGATAAATGAGTCCTACAACTCCAGGCCACTGCGTTCAACCTCCTCCCGTTCCGTGGTTTGTCTGCAATCGTATTATAACGTCTTCAAGACGAGTTTAGAGGCTTTGCAGTGTTAAACGTGTCTTGGTTCCCCCTGGTTACGTCAGGTAAGGTGCGTCAGGAAACAGGACAAGTGTTTCCTGACGCAGGTCTTAGATGATGACCCTCCGTTGGAGCTTTTGATCATCTGACCGAGGCCTTCCGCTGGCTTACCGGTCCACCCCTTTGAAAATTATGGTCATAGTTATAACCGTTTTTCCCTCTCTGGTGCTTAGTAGAGGTCTGTGTTAGTACAAACACCATCGTATTTTATTTTCTTCTTTGATAACAATTCCAACCTTTGATAACAATTCCAACCCATTACAAAGGCCTATATTTCACTATGAATGACGCAAGTACTGTGTCATGACCAACATATAGTTATTAAGTGAATGATGGTAAATGTGTTTCCTCTTTCCCGAGCTGTTTTGGTGAGTAATGGCTGTGATAAAAAATATATCATTTTAATGGGCATTTCTCGGAATTTCAGAAATACAATCACGAAAAACCCGCAAGTAGGAGTGCCACTGCGACGTTTCGGTCAGTCCTGAGCTATTGTAAAGCCAACAGAGCAAAAAAAAAACTATAAAATCTTATCTCTCAAGAGACAGCCCGTCCTCTTAATCAGACAGCATTTCTCACGAAATCGTAATGACACTAACACGACTGCAAACAAACCATACCACGGGTGGGTTCGAACCCGCGGTCAGTCTCAAAACTCCAGTGGCTTACGCGACGGTCTGGAGTTTTGAGACTCTCTGACCGCGGGTTCGAACCCCACCCGTGGTATGTTTTTTTTTTTCAGACAGCATTTGGCTGTTGTAAAGAGTCAATTGAGGGACTGATGAAGAGCTCTCAGTTGTATGTTTGCCAGGCAGGTTAAAGGGAACGGGTTGCAAGAATAACAAGTATTTAAAATTGGGATCAGTGTGTGAGGGCCAGGTGAGGTCAGTGTGTGAGGGCCAGCTGAGGTCAGTGTGTGAGGGCCAGCTGGGGTCAGTGTGCGTGAGGCCAGCTGGGGTCAGTGTGCGTGAGGCCAGCTGGGGTCAGTGTGTGTGAGGCAAGCAGGGGTCAGTGTGCGTGAGGCAAGCAGGGGTCAATGTGCGAGGTCAGCTGGGGTCAGTGTGCGCCCCGAGACTGGTAACTATAGCGACGATCTGCTATATACACCAGGCGGCAGCACATCGCCTCAGGCGATGGTACATCAGTAGGGATACCAACACTAACATTAACATGACTACCAACACTACCGTAAACACAGCTACCAACACTACCATTAACATGACTACCAATACTACCATTAACACAACTAACACTGCCATTACTACAGCAACTAATAATACCATTAACACAGCCACCAATATTACCACACAATTACCAACACTACCATTAACACGACTGCAAACTACAGTTCACAGAGGTACCAACACTGCCATTAACATGGCTACCAACACTGCCATTAACATGGCTACCAACACTGCCATTAACATGGCTACCAACACTGCCATTAACATGGCTACCAACACTGCCATTAACATGGCTACCAACACTGCCATTAACATGGCTACCAACACTGCCATTAACATGGCTACCAACACTGCCATTAACATGGCTACCAACACTGCCATTAACATGGCTACCAACACTGCCATTAACATGGCTACCAACACTGCCATTAACATGGCTACCAACACTGCCATTAACATGGCTACCAACACTGCCATTAACATGGCTACCAACACTGCCATTAACATGGCTACCAACACTGCCATTAACATGGCTACCAACACTGCCATTAACATGGCTACCAACACTGCCATTAACATGGCTACCAACACTGCCATTAACATGGCTACCAACACTGCCATTAACATGGCTACCAACACTGCCATTAACATGGCTACCAACACTGCCATTAACATGGCTACCAACACTGCCATTAACATGGCTACCAACACTGCCATTAACATGGCTACCAACACTGCCATTAACATGGCTACCAACACTGCCATTAACATGGCTACCAACACTGCCATTAACATGGCTACCAACACTGCCATTAACATGGCTACCAACACTGCCATTAACATGGCTACCAACACTGCCATTAACATGGCTACCAACACTGCCATTAACATGGCTACCAACACTGCCATTAACATGGCTACCAACACTGCCATTAACATGGCTACCAACACTGCCATTAACATGGCTACCAACACTGCCATTAACATGGCTACCAACACTGCCATTAACATGGCTACCAACACTGCCATTAACATGGCTACCAACACTGCCATTAACATGGCTACCAACACTACCATTAACATGGCTACCAACACTACCATTAAAATGGTTCAGTACTTCATAAATAACGATAATAAAATAACTACAATGATGTAATCAATAATACCAATAATTATAAAGGTAATGACAAAACTAATAATAATTCTGACTTCTGTTAATATATGGATAATAATAAAAATAATTATAGTGATATTCAACGTAATACCAATAATTATAAAGATAATGGTAACAACAGTAATAATAATTCTGACTGCTGTTAATATTTGGAGATATTTTCAATAAGAGTCACAGGTCGGGCCTGACAGTTTTAACAATAGCACATTACAACACAAACAAAAATTTGGATCACCAAAGAAAAATAACCGAGCTCTCAAAAATGGTTTCAAAATACAGCATAACTACACTGTACCCAACTACACTGTACCCAACTACACTGTACCCAACTACACTGTACCCACAGTCTGATGCATAATCTCACCCCCCAACGAACCGCTTCTAAAGAATACCACATTAGGGATTAGCATACCACGGAGGCACATAGTTAATACTCTTATTTATATATATATATATATATATATATATATATATATATATATATATATATATATATATATATATATATATATATAGGTAAAACTGGTCAATTAGCAAGAACTCACTTAAAATTAAGTCCTTTCTAAAATTTTATCTTATACGTTTAAAGATATATTTTTTTCATTTATGTTAATGTAAAAAATAATAATTGTGTATAAAAAGAACCTTAGAAAACTTACGTATTTAATTTAATTTAATTTTAGATAAGTCTACAATAATTTAATAAACAATGAAATATTTTTCGAAATTAATGCATGCACAAATTTTCGCTTGCCTTATTCGGCAAGAAGAGCGTTGTTATTTAAGCCAAAATCGCAAGTTTTACCTATTCGGCACGACATATATATGTGGGAATGGTGAGCAGACGAAGTGAAAATATGAATTAGTAATGAAAGATGGGCTGAGACCTGAGTAGTGCTTTGAGGAGACATGGGTAGGTGGGGGGCGGACGGGTGGGTGGTGGAAGGGTGGGTGGTATAGAAATGGGCGGTGGACAGGTGGGTGGTGGACGGGTGGGCGGTTGATGGATGGGTGGTCGGTGGACGGGTGGGCTGTCGAGGGGTGGGTGAAGTCAACTGACCTTGTTATCAACTGGATGCTGAACCGTTAATAATTTTATGTGAATTCATTTATTTTCAAAATTTTCCCGGTGACAACTCTCCTAGTTAACCGTAAAGTCCAGTCAGTCACAGTATGGCATGCTAATATATGTTACATTTACTCAGTGTATGTCACATACTCATATAGGCTGCCCTCCCGACCGGTGAACCAGATGCACAGAGTATAACAAGCGGGGGCCCCTCGATATATTACCACCTTGCTTCAACCAGCTAATCACAAGAAAGCTCGCCAAAGTTGTGAAGCGATGTTGGACACTTGTGAAGCAACATTGGCAGACCTACCTCCAAGTCTGGTCAAAGGTCATTCTTACTGTGTCTCTTGCTTGCAAATGACCTTTCTGTGCATATCTTTGTAAATGTAAATGTTATGACCTGTTGTGGTGAATGATATATTTACTCACCACTGTTTTTTTTACCTTGGTTATTGTGCTACAACCAGGTGTGCAGGCCACAAGACTATACCTGTGTTCATAATATACAGTCAGACTGACTGAATGATACTGACTGACGACTGTGAGGAGATCTAATGCAAACCTTTAGAATACTGAATGGCTGTGACACAAACATGAAGAGCTATTTGAAGTGTTGACTGAGTCCATAACTCTTAACAGTGAAATGAAACTACGAGGCAGAAGATGCAACAAAAATGAATGCAAATTTTTTTCTTGCAGCCACAATTATAGTAGAGCAAAATAAACTACTGGCTGAGGTTGTAAGCTCAAGCAGCAGCTGAACAAACACTTTGCAAAGTTATGGTGAGGAAGCAGAGTAGCGAGATGTTGCCTCTATCAACCAGTCCTAAACTCACTCTAAAACTAGCAAAGACCGTCGTCATTTGTATACAAAAGGGAAACTCTCAACGGATTCTTGAAGTTTGTACAGCGGATGCAACAGGATGATCAGTTTAATTAAAACGAGGCAAGAAACGCGATTGCCTTAGCAGAACTGGTGGTAACCAGAAGTAGAACCTGTACATACAGCTCAGTGATTGGCTGTGAGTTGATACGAGGAGTGTGATAGGGTACAAATTTAGCTGAGGTGTAGCGTACACACCTTCCATCAAGTTGTAAATTCCATGCTACTTTTTCAATGCCTTATTGTATATTTTTCAATGTTTTTTTTATGATGGCATTGACTGGAAAAAATGGAAGATGGAGAGAGACCTTCTGCTTTACTATCCTTGTCTCATACACCTTGATAATACAATATAGTCCTTAATAGTTCTTAATTTAGACAGAGGATAGTTCTCAGCAGATAACCTGTGTGTGGACGTCCAAGTTCTCTGCTGTACTCCCATGCACTCTCTCTGCTTAAGCACACACTCGTAAGACTGCATAAGTTAGGTTAAGTTAGTTTAGCTATGACCGTCTACACGCGAAACTTATTAAAACAACGTCAATAAATGCAATACATTACTGTTTACATATCATTACTGGTACCACTTCTAACCTAAATGTCAATGCATTCCTGTGAGTCACCGTACAGTGCAAATCTATAGTCTGCCCTTCACTTTAAAAAGAGCTTTATCAAGCAACTGGCTTGATATAGAGTAAGCTCTTATAAAGATCCTTCATATAGGGCAATTTTCTGTAAGTACGGTTAAAAAAAGTGAATCCAAAATTAAATAACACGTGAAAAACTTTCAGATTACATTCTCTTCAATTTTGAAAGCAATTTTTCATTTGCATTTGAAAACAATCGCACTATACAGAGGAACTCTAATTAGAGATACTTACTGTATCTCTAATTATTGTGAAACTTTTCTATAAATCAAGATTTGCTCTTTCTATACAGTTTATTTAACTATATCGATAAATTATGTCATCCAGCGCCACCACAATACATTTTTCTAGGGGAAAAAATAAGAATTTCTGATCAAGTCCCTTCATTTGCGACTGATCTTACAAACAATTCAATCCTGAAGACCTAACAGCCACGAGTAGACCATTCGCTTCTTGTGGGGTCGAAGACCCTCCGGAAGTTAATAGGTCTCCAGAGAGCCTCTGGCCACGAAGAAAAGCCATTGAGGGACCAGGAAAACCACACGCACCGAGATGGTCCAACACAGAAGAGAATCCACTGCAGTCTCAACTTCAAGGGGTGTGTACGTTGATGCTGACGAAGGGCTCTTGATCTACTGAATCGGC
The DNA here is from genome assembly GCA_009830355.1 of Cherax destructor. Taxonomy (NCBI): domain Eukaryota; kingdom Metazoa; phylum Arthropoda; class Malacostraca; order Decapoda; family Parastacidae; genus Cherax; species Cherax destructor. The sequence goes on from WNWK01000140.1 coordinate 133,050, forward strand.
GCTTTTGACCAGTGCCTTTGTTCCTATTTCTTACTTTTGTTGTTCCTGTTTCTTCGTGATGTTTCTCGCGCTCTTGTTGTTCTTGCTCTCATTCTTGTTCATCTCATTTTCCTTCACTTATCCACGTACCCAGTAGTTAATTTGGCAGACAAGTGTCAAGTACTGTAGTGTATAATAAAAACCATTAAAAATATATAACTATTCGGCTGAGTAGCGCAGCAAAAGCGGTGTTTTATCTGAAAGTTATGAGAGTGATGAGGGTGGTGCGCTGCGGCTATTGGACGGGAGGCACAAGTTGGTCTCTGCCAGAATCAAAAACTAAATTAAAACTCTCCAACTCGTTTAGAACGGTCAAAACTTGTTTGTTTGTTTAGTCCGATCCCTTGCCAGCAGGTATACTACTTCCTATATTTTGATATATTCTAGAGTGACTATATTTCAGAGTGAAAACAAAATTGCATTTGCATCTGTCGGCCGTGTCACGTGGGCGGAGGAATACATCACAGCGGGGAAAGCGGAGGTAACGTCGCTACGGGCAAAGTAGAGCTGGTATTGTCAAATATACATTTTAATTTTTAAAGGGGTAGAACGGTAAGCCAGCAGTAGGCTTCGGTCAGATGACCAAAGGATCCTGTGGTGGGTCATCATATGGCTAAGACCCAAGTCAGGAAACTCCTGACATCTTACCTAACCTATTACCGCGGGGGAGGGGGTTAGTAAAGCCAATGGCACAATGGGTAACAGAACCAGCAACGTCACAGTGATGCTGTGGGGGAACTAGAATCAGTGATGATGTGGGAGAAATACCGCAGGATCAGTTCAATCGCTGGTTCACCTCAAGTGCAGGTTCAGTTGAAGGGCCTCATAGCCTAGTGGTTAGCGCACTCAACCCACATCTGCGAGGACCTGGGGTCGAACCCCACTACGAGGCCAGGCATATGAGCAAGATTCCTAACACTTGCCACCCTAGTTACCTATCATTGAACCATGACCTGAGAGAGAGGTGAAGGATAGGCAAGGGTGAGAGAGGGATAGGAAGTGGTGAGAAAGAAGGGTAGGCTGTGGAGAAAGAGAGAGGGATAGGCACTGGTGAGAGGGACGGGCAGGGATGAAAGGGAGGAACAGGCAGGGGTGAGAGAGGGGAAACAGGCAGGGGTGGGAGAGGGGGAAACATGCAGGGGTGGGAGAGGGGGAAACAGGCAGGGGTGGGAGAGGGGGAATAAGCAGGGGTGGAAGAGGGAAACAGGCAGGGGTGGGAGAGAGGGAACAGGCAGGGGTGGGAGAGGGGGACAAGCAGGGGTGAGAGGGGGGAACAGGCAGGGATGAGAGGGGAGGGGTGAGCACAGGACAGAGTGAGGGAAGAGTTGTGAAAAATTTTCTCTGGAATTTTATATATATGGCCATGACACAAAAACAAGGCGGGGCAGGCGGGCGGCCTGCCAAAATTCTGTACAAAACTCACGTTGGTAGAAACAAGGAAATGCTCGACAGGTAAGTAGGTAGGTCGGTTAGTTACCATTTTATCCTAGGCACATGTCGATTAGACACTAGGCCTGTTGTATATGCGTGTGTGTGTGTGTGTGTGTGTATACACGCAAATGAGCATGTATTCATACGTGTGTGTTGCATTCTGAAATGTGTTTACCCGTGAACGCGAGATTGTTTACACAATGTCATCGATGCATCACACAAAGCGACAAAACAACGAATTTCATGTTTCGAATCAAATACAAAACACAAATTTTTACTATCAAAATTGCTTTGAAAAAATGCAAAGCTTATTTTCCTTAAGACAATTTGCATACACAGCATACAGATCGACCACCACATAACGTTCCACTGCCAAGCCAATTTATACACCCTCTCTGTATTACCGCCGCTGCCCGCAGAAAATTCAATTCTCATTCCTATTTCAGTGTTATACAGTGACACCAGCTGTCAGGGAGAGCGTTCGCTATAGTGTCCTACACATTGTTTAGTACGGGTTTTGTACCGGTGGTGAAGCTAACACCCGCATGTATTGACAGTTGTCAATAACTTCCCTTTGTTGCGTGGGTGCCTGCCCCGATGTAGTTACTGTTGCGTGGGTGCCTGCCCCGATGTTGTTACTGTTGCGTGGGAGCCTGCCCCGATGTTGTTACTGTTGCTTGGGTGCCTGCCCCGATGTTGTTACTGTTGCGTGGGTGCCTGCCCCGATGTTGTTACTGTTGCGTGGGTGCCTGCACCGATGTTGTTACTGTTGCGTGGGTGCCTGCCCCGATGTTGTTACTGTTGCGTGGGTGCCTGCCCCGATGTTGTTACTGTTGCTTTGATGCGTGGGTGCCTGTCCCGATGTTGTTACTGTTGCGTGGGTGCCTGCCCCGATGTTGTTACTGTTGCGTGGGTTCCTGTCCCTATGTTGTTACTGTTGCTTTGTTGCGTGGGTGCCTGCCCCGATGTTGTTACTGTTGCTTTGTTGCGTGGGTGCCTGTCCCGATGTTGTTACTGTTGCGTGGGTGCCTGTCCCGATGTTGTTACTGTTGCTTTGTTGCGTGGGTGCCTGTCCCGATGTTGTTACTGTTGCTTTGTTGAGTGGGTGCCTGCCCCGATGTTGTTACTGTTGCGTGGGTGCCTGTCCCGATGTTGTTACTGTTGCTTTGTTGCGTGGGTGCCTGCCCCGATGTTGTTACTGTTGCTTTGTTGCGTGGGTGCCTGCCCCGATGTTGTTACTGTTGCGTGGGTGCCTGTCCCGATGTTGTTACTGTTGCTTTGTTGCGTGGGTGCCTGCCCCGATGTTGTTACTGTTGCTTTGTTGCGTGGGTGTCTGTCTCGATGTTGTTACTGTTGCGTGGGTGCCTGTCTCGATGTTGTTACTGTTGCTTTGTTGCGTGGTGCCTGCCCGATGTTGTTACTGTTGCGTGGGTGCCTGCCCGATGTTGTTACTGTTGCGTGGGTGCCTGCCCTGATATTGTTACTGTTGCGTGGGTGCCTGCCCCAATGTTGTTACTGTTGCGTTGGTGCCTGTCTTGATGTTGTTACTGTTGCGTAGGTGCCTGCCCCGATGTTGTTACTGTTGCGTGGGTGCCTGCCCCGATGTTGTTACTGTTGCGTGGGTGCCTGCCCCGATGTTATTACTGTTGCGTGGGTGCCTGCCCCGATGTTGTTACTGTTGCGTGGGTGCCTGCCCCGATGTTGTTACTGTTGCGTGGGTGACTGCCCCAATGTTGTTACTGTTGCGTTGGTGAATGTCTGTGTTACTGTTGTGGGTGCTGCGATGTTGTTACTGTTGCGTGGGTGCCGCCCGATGTTGTTACTTTTTGCGTGGGTGCCTGTCCGATGTTGTTACTGTTGCGTGGGTGCCTGTCCCGATGTTGTTACTGTTGCGTGGGTGCCTGTCTCGATGTTGTTACTGTTGCGTGGGTGCCTGCCCCGATGTTGTTACTGTTGCGTAGGTGCCTGTCCCGATGTTGTTACTATTGCGTGGGTGCCTGCCCCGATGTTGTTACTGTTGCGTGGGTGCCTGCCCCGATGTTGTTACTGTTGCGTGGGTGCCTGCCCCGATGTTGTTACTGTTGCGTGGGTGCCTGTCTCGATGTTGTTACTGTTGCTTTGTTGCGTGGGTGCCTGCCCCGATGTTGTTACTGTTGCTTTGTTGCGTGGGTGCCTGTCTCGATGTTGTTACTGTTGCGTGGGTGCCTGTCTCGATGTTGTTACTGTTGCTTTGTTGCGTGGGTGCCTGCCCCGATGTTGTTACTGTTGCGTGGGTGCCTGTCTCGATGTTGTTACTGTTGCGTGGGTGCCTGTCTCGATGTTGTTACTGTTGCTTTGTTGCGTGGGTGCCTGCCCCGATGTTGTTACTGTTGCGTGGGTGCCTGCCCCGATGTTGTTACTGTTGCGTGGGTGCCTGTCCGATGTTGTTACTGTTGCTTTGTTGCGTGGGTGCCTGCCCCGATGTTGTTACTGTTGCTTTGTTGCGTGGGTGCCTGCCCGATGTTGTTACTGTTGCGTGGGTGCCTGTCCCGATGTTGTTACTTGCTTGTTCGTGGGTGCCTGCCCCGATGTTGTTACTGTTGCTTTGTTGCGTGGTGCCTCCGATGTTGTTACTGTTGCTTTGTTGCGTGGGTGCCTGCCCTGATGTTGTTACTGTTGCTTGTTGCGTGGGTGCCTGTCCCGACGTTGTTACATTGCTTGTTGCGTGGGTGCCTGTCCGATGTTGTTACTGTTGCGTGGGTGCCTGCCCCGATGTTGTTACTGTTGCTTTGTTCGTGGTGCCTGTCTCGATGTTGTTACTGTTGCGTGGGTGCCTGCCCAATGTTGTTCTGTTGCGTGGTGCCTGTCTCGATGTTGTTACTGTTGCTTGTTGCGTGGGTGCTGTCCTCGATGTTGTTACTGTTGCGTGGGTGCCTGCTCGATGTTGTTACTGTTCGTTGGTGGGGGCCTGCCCTGATGTTCTTGCGTGGTGCTGCCCGATGTTGTTCGTGTTGCTTCCTGGCGTGTAGGTGCCTGTCTGATGTTGTTACTGTTGCGTGGGTGCCTGCCCGATGTTGTTACTGTTGCTTTGCTGCTGTGGGTGCCTGGTGCCGATGTTGTTACTGTTGCGTGGGTGCCTCCCGATGTTGTTACTGTTGCGTGGTGGGTGCCTGGCCCCGATGTTGTTACGTTGCGTGGTGTGCCGCCGATGTTGTTACTGTTGCGTGGTGTGCCTGTCTCGATGTTGTTTACTGTTGCGTTGTTGCGTGGGTGCCTGCCCGATGTTGTTACTGTTGCTTTGTTGGTGGGTGCCTGTCTCTGATGTTGTTACTGTTGCGTGGGTGCCTGTCTCGATGTTGTTACTGTTGCTTTGTTGCGTGGGTGCCTGCCCCGATGTTGTTACTGTTGCTTTGTTGCGTGGGTGCCTGTCCGATGTGTTACTTTGTTTGCGTGGGTGCCTGCCGATGTTGTTACTGTTGCTTGCTCTGCAGTATGGGTGCCTGCCCCGATGTTGTTACGTTCTGGTTGCTATTCTGTTGCGTGGGTGCCTGTCTGATGTTGTTACTGGTTGCTGTGTGTTGACGTGCTGGTGCCTGCCCCGATGTTGTTACTGTTGCGTGAGGTGCCTGCCCCGATGTTGTTACTGTTGCGTTTGTGTGTTGTTATGTTGGTGGGTGCCTGTCTCGATGTTGTTACTGTTGCGTGGGTGCCCTGCTCCTCGATGTTGTTACTGTTGCGTCTGGTGCCTGCCCGATGTTGTTACTCGTTGCGTGGGTGCCTGCCCGATGTTGTTACTGTTGCGTGGGTGCCTGTCTCGATGTTGTTACTGTTGCGTGGGTGCCTGTCCCGATGTTGTTACTGTTGCTTTGTTGCGTGGGGCCTGTCCGATGTTGTTACTGTTGCGTGGGTGCCTGTCTCGATGTTGTTACTGTTGCGTGGGTGCCTGTCCGATGTTGTTACTGTTGCGTGGGTGCCTGCCCCGATGTTGTTACTGTTGCGTGGGTGCCTGCCGATGTTGTTATGTTGCGTGGGTGCCTGCCCGATGTTGTTACTGTTGCGTGGGTGCCTCCTCGATGTTGTTACTGTTGCGTGGGTGCCTGTCCCGATGTTGTTACTGTTGCGTGGGTGCCTGCCCCGATGTTGTTACTGTTGCGTGGGTGCCTGTCTCGATGTTGTTACTCGTTGCGTGGGTGCCTGCCCCGATGTTGTTACTGTTGCTTTGTTGCGGGGTGCCTGCCCGATGTTGTTACTGTTGCGTGGGTGCCTGTCTCGATGTTGTTACTGTTGCGTGTGGGTGCCTGCCCCGATGTTGTTACTGTTGCGTTGGGTGCCTGCCCGATGTTGTTACTGTTGCGTGGGTGCCTGTCTCGATGTTGTTACTGTTGCTTTGTTGCGTGGGTGCCTGCCCCGATGTTGTTACTGTTGGTTGCGTGGGTGCCTGCCCCGATGTTGTTACTGTTGCGTGGGTGCCTGCCCTGTTGATGTTGCTTTGTTGCGTGGGTGCCTGCCCGATGTTGTTACTTGTTGCGTGGTGCCTGCCGATGTTGTTACTGTTGGTGGGTGCCCTGATGTTGTTACTTGTTGCGTGGTGCCGTCCCGACTGTTGTTACTTCTAGTTTGTTGCGTGGGTGCCTGCCGTGTTGTTCTGTTCGTGGGTCCGCCCTCGATGTTGTTATGTTGCTGTTGCGCTGGGTGCCTGTCCGATGTTGTTGTGTGTTGTGTGCGTGGTGCCTGCTCCCGATGTTTTACTGTTGCGTGGGTGTCTGCCGCCCGATGTTGTTACTGTGCTATGGGTGCCTGCCCCATGTTGTTACCATGTGCGTTGTGTCACCTGTCTTAAGCATGTTGCTGTTGCGTGGGTGCCTGCCCTGATATTACTGTTGCTGGAAGCCTGCCCCGAATGTTGTTACTGTTGCGTGGCTGCCTGTCCTGATGTCTGTTACTGTGTCAGTGCCTGCCGATGTTGTTATTACTGCGTGTGCCTGCCCCGTTACTCGTTGCGTGGCCTGCCCGATGTTTTAACTTCTGCGTGGTGCTCCCTGATGTTGTTACTGTTGCACTGGTGCCTCCAATCTGATGTTGTTACCAGTGTGTGGGTCTCCCCAATGTTGATACTGTTGCGGGGCCTGCTCCGATGTTGTTACAATTTCGTGGGTGCCGTCCCTGATGTTGTTACTGTTGCGTGGGTGCCTCGCCCCGATGCTAGCATTACTGGTTGGTGGGTGCCTGTCCCGATGTTGTTACTGTGGTGGGTCCGCCCGATGTTGTCTACTTGTGCGTGGTGCCTGCCCCTGTTGTTACTGTTGCGTTGGTGCCTGCCCTGATGTTGTTACTGTTGCGTGGTGCCTGTCCGATGTTGTTACTATTGCGTGGGTGCCCGCCCTGATGTTGTTACTTTGCGTGGTGCCTGCCCCCATGTTGTACTGTTGCGTGGGTGCCTGCCCCGATGTTGTTACTGTGCGTGGGTGTGTGTGTGTGTGTGTGCGCGTGTGCGTGCTCACCTATTGGTACTCTCTTATTTGTGGTTGCAGGGGTCTAGACTCAGCTCCTGGCCCCGCCTCTTCACTGATCGCTACTAGGTCCTCTCTCCCTGATCCATGAGCTTTATCATACCTCGTCTTAAAGCTATGTATGGTTCCTGCCTCCACTACATCACTTGCCAGACTATTCCACTTCCTGACAACTCTGACTGAAGAAATACTTCCTTACATCCCTTGTTGCTGTGTCCCCTCTCTGGAACATCCTGTCTCTGTCCACCTTATCAATTCCTCGCAGTATTTTGTATGTCATTATCATGTCTCCCCTAACCCTCCTGTCCTCCGGTGTCGTCAGGCCGATTTCCCTTAACCTTTCTTCGTAGGACAATTCCCTTAGCTCTGGAACTAACCTTGTTGCAAACCTATGCACTTTCTTTAATTTCTTGACGTGCTTGACCAGGTGTGGGTTCCAAACTGGTGCTGCATACTCCAGTATGGGCCTGACGTACACGGTGTACAATTTCTTGAACGATTCCTGAGGTATTGGAACGCTATTCTCAGGTTTGCTAGGCGCCCATATGCTGCAGCAGTTATCTGGTTGATGTGTGCTTCCGGAGACGTGCTCGGTGTTATACTCACCCCAAGATCTTTCTCCTTGTGCGAGGTTTGCAGTCTTTAGCCACCTAGCCTATACTCTGTCTGCCTGTCTGGTTGTGTGTATGTGTGTGTATGTGTATATGTGTGTGTGTGTGTGCATCAATATGTATCTTACATTGTACCTGGAACTGCACCCATCACTGCATCATCACTACACCATCACTACACCACCACTACACCATCACTACACCACCACTACACCATCACTGCACCCATCACTACACCATCACTGCACCATCACTACACCATCACTGCACCATCACTGCACCATCACTGCACCATCACTACACCATCACTGCACCATCACTACACCATCACTGCACCATCATTACACCATCATTACACCCATCACTGCACCATCACTACACCATCACTGCACCATCATTACACCATCATTACACCCATCACTGCACCATCACTGCACCATCACTACACCACCACTACACCATCACTGCACCATCACTGCACCCATCACTACACCATCACTGCACCCATCACTGCACCATCACTACACCATCACTGCACCCATCACTGCACCCATCACTGCACCCATCACTGCACCCATCACTACACCATCACTGCAACATCACTACACCATCACTACACCCATCACTACACCATCACTGCACCCATCACTACACCCATCATTACAATATCACTGCACCATCACACCATCACTACACCATCACTGCACCATCACTGCACCATCACTACACCATCACTGCACCCATCACTACACCATCACTGCACCCATTACTACACCATCACTACACCATCACTGCACCATCACTACACCATCACTGCACCATCACTACACCATCACTGCACCATCACTACACCATCACTGCACCATCATTACACCATCATTACACCCATCACTGCACCATCACTGCACCATCACTACACCATCACTGCACCATCACTGCACCATCACTACACCACCACTACACCATCACTGCACCATCACTGCACCCATCACTACACCATCACTGCACCCATCACTACACCCATCACTGCACCATCACTACACCATCACTGCACCCATCACTGCACCCATCACTGCACCCATCACTGCACCCATCACTGCACCCATCACTACACCATCACTACACCCATCACTACACCATCACTGCACCCATCACTACACCCATCATTACAATATCACTGCACCATCACTACACCATCACTGCACCATCACTACACCATCACTGCACCCATCACTACACCATCACTGCACCCATTACTACACCATCACTACACCATCACTGCACCATCACTGCACCATCACTGCACCATCACTACACCATCACTGCACCATCACTGCACCATCACTACACCATCACTGCACCCATCACTACACCATCACTGCACTCATCACTACACCATCACTGCACCCATCACTACACCCATCACTACACCATCACTGCACCATCACCACACCATCACTACACCATCACTGCACCCATCACTACACCCATCACTACACCATCACTGCACCATCACTGCACCCATCACTACACCATCACTACACCATCACTACACCCATCACTACACCATCACTACATCACTACACCCATCACTACACCCATCACTACACCCATCACTGCACCATCACTACACCATCACTACACCATCACTACACCATCACTACACCATCACTACACCACCACACCATCACTGCACCATCACTGCACCATCACTACACCATCACTACACCATCACCACACCATCACTACACCATCACTACACCATCACTACACCATCACCACACCATCACTACACCATCACCACACCATCACCACACCATCACTACACCATCACCACACCATCACTACATCACCACACCATCACCACACCATCACCACACCATCACTACACCATCACCACACCATCACTACACCATCACTACACCATCACAGCACCATCACTACACCATCACCACACCATCACCACACCATCACCACACAATCACCACACAATCACCACACCATCACCACACCATCACCACACAATCACCACACCATCACCACACAATCACCACACCATCACAGCACCATCACCACACCATCACTACATCACCACACCATCACTACACCATCACCACACCATCACTACACCATCACCACACCATCACTACACCATCACCACACAATCACCACACAATCACCACACCATCACCACACCATCACTACACCCGCATCGGACCGTAATGTCGTCGTAAGCTCCTGTCTTGTATGAGAGTTATTTGTGTATTGTTGCAATCACGGTATTGTGCCATATTGTTGTTTAAGGACGTGAGCTATGATGAGAGGCTAATGAAACTGAATCTAAGATACTGGAAGATGGAAGAGCCAGGGGAGACATTATAACAATATACAAAATACTAAGGGAAATTGATAGGGTTGACAGGAATGGGCTGTTTAAGAGGGGGGGGGAAACGAGAACTCGGGAACACAGTTGGGAATTAAAGACTCTGATGACCCACAGGGATGTCAGGAAATATTTCTTCAGTCATAATGATCGGAAAGTAGAATGACCTAGGTAAAGTGGTGGAGGCTGCCTTCATACAGCTGTAAGGAGGCTGCCTTCACACAGCTGTAAGGAGGCTGCCTTCATACAGCTGTAAGGAGGCTGCCTTCATACAGCTGTAAGGAGGCTGCCTTCATACAGCTGTAAGGAGGCTGCCTTCATACAGCTGTAAGGAGGCTGCCTTCATACAGCTGTAAGGAGGCTGCCTTCATACAGCTGTAAGGAGGCTGCCTTCATACAGCTGTAAGGAGGCTGCCTTCATACAGCTGTAAGGAGGCTGCCTTCATACAGCTGTAAGGAGGCTGCCTTCATACAGCTGTAAGGAGGCTGCCTTCATACAGCTGTACGGAGGCTGCCTTCATACAGCTGTAAGGAGGCTGCCTTCATACAGCTGTAAGGAGGCTGCCTTCATACAGCTGTACGGAGGCTGCCTTCATACAGCTGTACGGAGGCTGCCTTCATACAGCTGTAAGGAGGCTGCCTTCATACAGCTGTAAGGAGGCTGCCTTCATACAGCTGTAAGGAGGCTGCCTTCATACAGCTGTAAGGAGGCTGCCTTCATACAGCTGTAAGGAGGCTGCCTTCATACAGCTGTACGGAGGCTGCCTTCATACAGCTGTAAGGAGGCTGCCTTCATACAGCTGTACGGAGGCTGCCTTCATACAGCTGTAAGGAGGCTGCCTTCATACAGCTGTAAGGAGGCTGCCTTCATACAGCTGTAAGGAGGCTGCCTTCATACAGCTGTAAGGAGGCTGCCTTCATACAGCTGTACGGAGGCTGCCTTCATACAGCTGTACGGAGGCTGCCTTCATACAGCTGTACGGAGGCTGCCTTCACACAGCTGTAAGGAGGCTGCCTTCACACAGCTGTAAGGAGGCTGCCTTCATACAGCTGTACGGAGGCTGCCTTCATACAGCTGTAAGGAGGCTGCCTTCATACAGCTGTACGGAGGCTGCCTTTATACAGCTGTAAGGAGGCTGCCTTCATACAGCTGTAAGGAGGCTGCCTTCATACAGCTGTACGGAGGCTGCCTTCATACAGCTGTACGAAGGCTGCCTTCATACAGCTGTAAGAAGGCTGCCTTCATACAGCTGTAAGGAGGCTGCCTTCATACAGCTGTAAGGAGGCTGCCTTCATACAGCTGTAAGGAGGCTGCCTTCATACAGCTGTACGGAGGCTGCCTTCATACAGCTGTAAGGAGGCTGCCTTCATACAGCTGTAAGGAGGCTGCCTTCATACAGCTGTACGGAGGCTGCCTTCATACAGCTGTAAGAAGGCTGCCTTCATACAGCTGTAAGGAGGCTGCCTTCATACAGCTGTAAGGAGGCTGCCTTCATACATCTGTAAGAAGGCTGCCTTCATACAGCTGTAAGGAGGCTGCCTTCATACAGCTGTAAGGAGGCTGCCTTCATACATCTGTAAGAAGGCTGCCTTCACACAGCTGTAAGGAGGCTGCCTTCATACAGCTGTAAGGAGGCTGCCTTCATACAGCTGTAAGGAGGCTGCCTTCATACAGCTGTAAGGAGGCTGCCTTCATACATCTGTAAGAAGGCTGCCTTCACACAGCTGTAAGGAGGCTGCCTTCATACAGCTGTAAGGAGGCTGCCTTCATACAGCTGTAAGGAGGCTGCCTTCATACAGCTGTAAGAAGGCTGCCTTCACACAGCTGTAAGGAGGCTGCCTTCATACAGCTGTAAGGAGGCTGCCTTCATACAGCTGTAAGACGAGATAAGGTCCACGAGGTTAGGAGGAAGTGAATCTGGCAAGCCTTAGTTGAGAAATGGGGCCAGGAGCTGAGAATTGACCTCTTTGAATACACAAAAGCATACGACACCACAACACAACACACACACACACACACACACACACACACACTTCTCAACGTTAAGGGAAGAGTTACCAGTGCTGTCAAATGTCAATAGAGGCAGTATAATGGAGAAAAATAGAGGGCGCTGAACTACGAGGACGAGTGAGGTGAATCACTGGGTAGTAGTGGTGGTGGAGCTGAGACGTGGTGGTGGAGCTGAGACGTGGTGGTGGAGCTGAGACGTGGTGGTGGAGCTGAGACGTGATGGTGGAGCTGAGACGTGGTGGTGGAGCTGAGGCGTGGCGGTGGAGCTGAGACGTGGCGGTGGAGCTGAGACGTGGTGGTGGATCTGAGACGTGGCGGTGGAGCTGAGACGTGGCGGTGGAGCTGAGACGTGGCGGTGGAGCTGAGACGTGGCGGTGGAGCTGAGACGTGGCGGTGGAGCTGAGACGTGGCGGTGGAGCTGAGACGTGGTGGTGGAGCTGAGACGTGGTGGTGGAGCTGAGACGTGGCGGTGGAGCTGAGACGTGGCGGTGGAGCTGAGACGTGGCGGTGGAGCTGAGACGTGGCGGTGGAGCCGAGACGTGGCGGTGGAGCTGAGACGTGGCGGTGGAGCTGAGGCGTGGCGGTGGAGCTGAGACGTGGTGGTGGAGCCGAGACGTGGTGGTGGAGCTGAGACGTGGTGGTGGAGCTGAAGCGTGGTGGTGGAGGTGAGACGTGGTGGAGCTGAGGCGTGGTGGTGGAGCTGAGGCGTGGTGGTGGAGCTGAGGCGTGGTGGTGGAGCTGAGGCGTGGTGGTGGAGCTGAGGCGTGGTGGTGGAGCTGAGGCGTGGTGGTGGAGCTGAGACGTGGTGGTGGAGCTGAGACGTGGTGGTGGAGCTGAGACGTGGTGGTGGAGCTGAGACGTGGTGGTGAAGCTGAGACGTGGTGGTGGAGCTGAGACGTGGTGGTGGAGCTGAGAAGTGGTGGTGGAGCTGAGGCGTGGCGGTGGAGCTGAGACGTGGCGGTGGAGCTGAGACGTGGCGGTGGAGCTGAGACGTGGCGGTGGAGCTGAGACGTGGTGGTGGAGCTGAGGCGTGGTGGTGGAGCTGAGACGTGGTGGTGGAGCTGAGACGTGGTGGTGGAGCTGAGACGTGGTGGTGGAGCTGAGACGTGGTGGTGGAGCTGAGACGTGGTGGTGGAGCTGAGACGTGGTGGTGGAGCTGAGACGTGGTGGTGGAGCTGAGACGTGGTGGTGGAGCTGAGACGTGGTGGTGGAGCTGAGACGTGGTGGTGGAGCTGAGACGTGGTGGTGGAGCTGAGACGTGGTGGTGGAGCTGAGACGTGGTGGTGGAGCTGAGACGTGGTGGTGGAGCTGAGACGTGGTGGTGGAGCTGAGACGTGGTGGTGGAGCTGAGACGTGGTGGTGGAGCTGAGACGTGGTGGTGGAGCTGAGACGTGGTGGTGGAGCTGAGACGTGGTGGTGGAGCTGAGACGTGGTGGTGGAGCTGAGACGTGGTGGTGGAGCTGAGACGTGGTGGTGGAGCTGAGACGTGGTGGTGGAGCTGAGGCGTGGTGGTGGAGCTGAGACGTGGTGGTGGAGCTGAGACGTGGTGGTGGTGGTGGTTGGTTGAAGGTATTTTTTTCAATACCATCAATACGTACACTGTTAACTTCTCACAACGTGAATGCTTGCAGCAGTCACTGGAGTATCTTGCGCCCAGGAGCTGAGTGCTGGCTGCCTCACACCAGATACGACATTGCAGCACGACTATAGTTTTCCACATTTTTTCCATGGATTCAACCCACAACGGGCACCTAACACTCTTGTACCTATTTTTACTAATAGTTGAGCAGGGGCAGCAGGGGTAAGGGAGCTTACGTGAATGTTTTGACCGCGGTAGAGGGTGTCGTTATGGTGGCCCTGATGAGGAAGGGTGGATAATGTAAATATTTGTATATATACGCTCCTGGGGCAGCAGTCTGCCCAGACTTGTGCTCAAGAGTTGTGACTCTGGTTGTGTTTAATGTTATCAACTGCGCACAGAAACATTAAGGCAACATATAACATGTGGAAGAATATACTTACCACTGTAACTTGTTCAGCTATCAAAACTTTGCGTTACAGTTCCTGGACCCATTATATACCTCTGTAATCTTTTGACTACCACCCACAGGATGGGTATTGGGTGCATAATAAAGATATTAAACTTAAAACTGTACTGTTCGGGACATTAGAGGAAACGTTTCACCGCATGTGGCTTCTTCAGTCCGTTCTAATGAATGTTCTGAACTGTACATACATTACTTTTTCCACATCTTTTCGGTAACCACGAACGAGTGGTATTTAATCAATAACAACACTGCGACTAGCCGGGGGATCGAACCCGTGTTGTTTTAGCCCGCCTCATGGTGAGCGAAAATTCCACATGTAGACAGTCTGTACTGTCTGCATAGACAGCCTATGCTGTCTGCCAGCTGAGTTCATGTTTCGCGCCATGCTAGTGCTGCCACCTATAGGCCAATACCCACTTCAGTCTGCCCCACCATGTTCCTTCCTCACTTCTCGCCCAGGCATCACTCAGTCAACAGGCCTACTGATACGTCTCTCTCTCCCTCGGGCATGGTCCCTCGGGGCCTGGTCACAAACACACAGCCTGTGTACCCGTTATTTCAAATAAAGTAAGAAGTCTCCGAAGCCTTATCATTGATACCCCGCTCTGCAGAACGCCGAAACAACCTATGAAAACACACACACTAACCCACGGGACCATACAATTCTACAAGAATCACTCGTTCGTGGTTACAATAATAAACTACTTGTGGAGGCTAGTACATCAAACGGGGAGTAGAATGAAATTAGCTCTGAGGCACCCACACCATCGTATGTCCTCTGATCACGGTACAACACCTAGCTCTGCTGGGTGCGTGATTCTTGTAAGATTATATGGTCCCGTGAGTTAGAGCGTCGTGGAATTTTCACTAACCATGAGGCGGGCTAAAACAACACGGGTTCGATCCCCCGGCTAGTCACTGTTGTTATTGATATATATACATAATGTCGTGCCGAGTGGATAAAATTGGTCAATTAACAAGAACTCATATAAAATTAAGTTCTTTTCTCTTATACCTTTAATGATATATATATTTTTTCATTATTGTTAATGTAAAAAATAATAATTTTGTACCAAAAGATCCTTAGAAAACTTGCCTAAAATTATTATAACAAGCGCAATTTAATTTAGCCTAATCCAACTAAATATATTTTAGATAAGCTTACAATAATTAAATACTAACAAACACAATGAAATATATTTTTTCCGTTAGGTTCAGAATGATTTTTGTGAAATTATTGCACATACAAATTTTCGCTTCCTTTATTCGGCAAGAAGAGCGTTGCTATTTAAGCCAAAATCTCAAGTTTAACCTATTCGGCACATTGTCTCTCGGTCCACAGAGGAATTCGAACCTGCACACACTGTGTCAAAGTACACAGTACTTTCGCCACTCAGCCAGATCCCAGACCTGAGTGGCGAAAGTACTGTGTTCTTTGATACAGAGCGTCCAGATCTGAATTCTGCTGTGGACTGAGAGATAATATTTGTGTCAGTGTATATTACACACACACACACAACAGGCCTAGTGTCTAATCGACATGCTCCTAGGACAAAATGGTAACTAACACACACAGAAGAGGTATGATAAAGCTCATGGAGCAGTTAGTGACCTAGTAGCGGCCAGTGAAGAGGCGGGCCAGGAGCTATGAATCGACCCCTGCAACCACAACTAGGTGAGTACACACAATAAATAAATATATATATATATATATATATATATATATATATATATATATATATATATATATATATATATATATATATATATATGAAGACTGGTTAATAACTGGGGGTTTCAAGTGAGAAACGAACCCGATGAGAAAGACAATCCTTTTGGAAGCACTTTGCAAAGTTTTGAGATGAGAGGATTCAAAGAGTGTGAGGTCACGCACACTCCAGGAATATCAATATAGAGAGAGTGTGCGTCGGGTGCCGAGTTAAAGACCAGAGTCACTTTTATACCTCTTTTCTGAGAGAGACTTTACTACCATCATCATCATCACAATACCGACAAGTTCATGATGATGACACGTCTTAAATACCGAAAAACCTGAGAGGCTGAGGGACTGATTACATTATCTTCTCAGTCATCTGAAAGTTCTGTGTTGGACTGGAAAAAGAGGCGCTGCTTAGCGGAACGTTCAAAAATAAAGATAGCCAGGTGTATAGTGTATAGCCAGGTGTATAGTGTATAGCCAGGTGTATAGTGTATAGCCAGGTGTATAGTGTATAGCCAGGTGTATAGTGTATAGCCAGGTGTATAGTGTATAGCCAGGTGTATAGTGTATAGCCAGGTGTATAGTGTATAGCCAGGTGTTGTTCAGGTCACTAGTTCATCAACACCACCATGTGATACAAGGCGATCATAAGGACATGCAAGAATGAACATTGCAAGTCATACTGACACACACTTGACACTTGTCATTCTCACACACTTGACACTTGTCATTCTGACACACACTTGACACGTCATTCTCACACACACTTGACACGTCATTCTGACACACACTTGACACGTCATTCTGACACACACTTGACACGTCATTCTGACACACTTGACACGTCATTCTGACACACACTTGACACGTCATTCTGACACACACTTGACACGTCATTCTGACACACACTTGACACGTCATTCTGACACACACTTGACACGTCATTCTGACACACACTTGACACGTCATTCTGACACACTTGACACGTCATTCTGACACACACTTGACACGTCATTCTGACACACACTTGACACGTCAATTCTGACACACTTGACACGTCATTCTGACACACTTGACACGTCATTCTGACACACTTGACACGTCATTCTGACACACACTTGACACGTCATTCTGACACACACTTGACACGTCATTCTGACACACACTTGACACGTCATTCTGACACACACTTGACACGTCATTCTGACACACACTTGAC
>WNWK01000140.1:155000-165000 GCA_009830355.1 Cherax destructor
AAGAGTTCACATATTATTGCCACACCTGACCACTAGTTTCCATCACTCCACATTAATAAACATCAAATATTTTCTTTGTGTATTAAACACCATTCAATGCCTTATTTTAAGAATATATTTAATAAATAACTTCAAAATAAATTATATATATATATATATATATATATATATATATATATATATATATATATATATATATATATATATATATATATTCAATTTTCTTTTTTCCCTTTGAATTACCCATTTAAGGAGTGACTTGATGCTGGGGAAGGGCTCCTGACCCAAGAGGGGTAGCTCCAGTTCCTCGGATCCAAACTTTCTTCCTAAGCATCAAGGGACACTCAGGGGAGGGCCCAGCTTGTAACTAACTTAGTGATGGGTCATTAGTGAAGCTGAGGTGGCAGTGTTGTCCTCGTAACTACAACGTTCATTCTGTGCCATAATAACTCAAGTAAATTTAGATACTAGCTATTTTAGGTTAGGTAGGGAAAGGTTAGATTAGGTTATTGTAAGCTTGGTTACGTTAAGTTACGTTCAATGGAGTTAGGTGAAGTTAAGGAGGGTTATGTTAGGCTTTTATACGTAAGATTAAGATGCAGTGTAATATCCTGGGTACAGTGTAACATCCTAGGTACATCGTAACATCCTAGGTACATTGCAACATCCTAGGTACAGTGCAACATTCTAGGTACAGTGTAACATTCTAGGTACAGTGTAACATTCTAGGTACAGTGTAACATTCTAGGTACAGTGTAACATTCTAGGTACAGTGTAACATCCTCGGTACAGTGTAACATCCTCGGTACAGTGTAACATTCTAGGTACATTGTAACATTCTAGGTACATTGTACCATTCTAGGTACATTGTACCATTCTAGGTACATTGTACCATTCTAGGTACATTGTAACATTCTAGGTACATTGTAACATTCTAGGTACATTGTAACATTCTAGGTACATTGTAACATTCTAGGTACATTGTAACATTCTAGGTACATTGTAACATTCTAGGTACATTGTAACATTCTAGGTACATTGTAACATTCTAGGTACATTGTAACATTCTAGGTACATTGTAACATTCTAGGTACATTGTAACATTCTAGGTACATTGTAACATTCTAGGTACATTGTAACATTCTAGGTACATTGTAACATTCTAGGTACATTGTAACATTCTAGGTACATTGTAACATTCTAGGTACATTGTAACATTCTAGGTACATTGTAACATTCTAGGTACATTGTAACATTCTAGGTACATTGTAACATTCTAGGTACATTGTAACATTCTAGGTACATTGTAACATTCTAGGTACATTGTAACATTCTAGGTACATTGTAACATTCTAGGTACATTGTAACATTCTAGGTACATTGTAACATTCTAGGTACATTGTAACATTCTAGGTACAGTGTAACATTCTAGGTACAGTGTAACATTCTAGGTACAGTGTAACATTCTAGGTACAGTGTAACATTCTAGGTACATTGTAACATTCTAGGTACATTGTAACATTCTAGGTACATTGTAACATTCTAGGTACATTGTAACATTCTAGGTACAGTGTAACATTCTAGGTACAGTGTAACATTCTAGGTAGAGTGCAACATTCTAGGTACAGTGCAACATTCTAGGTACAGTGCAACATTCTAGGTACAGTGCAACATTCTAGGTACAGTGTAACATTCTAGGTACAGTGCAACATCCTAGGTACAGTGCAACATTCTAGGTACAGTGTAACATTCTAGGTACAGTGTAACATTCTAGGTACAGTGTAACATCCTAGGTACATTGTAACATTCTAGGTACAGTGTAACATTCTAGGTACAGTGTAACATTCTAGGTACAGTGTAACATTCTAGGTACAGTGTAACATTCTAGGTACAGTGTAACATTCTAGGTACAGTGCAACATTCTAGGTACAGTGTAGCGTGTTAGTCCCGGCCGTGGTAGCGCCATTATGAATGCGGCGGAACAATAGGTAACTAACAAGACGTGTGAGCAAAGTTAAGACGATAAGTGACGGACGTAACTCCATTGACGCCAACCAAAATTGTCTGCTGCTGCTGCTGCTTCTTGGTTATTGGAAGAGGAGGGCAGCCAGCCAGATGTGTCGTGTACAAGAGGCGGAGCCAGGAGCTATGAATCGACCCCTGCAACCACAAATAGGTGAGTACACACACACAAAAGCTGAGTATCAACCACTGTTGATGCATTATCTAAACCACAATACTTCACTACCTCTGCCCAGAGGAAAACTCCCCTGATGGACAAATCACCAGAGCATGAGGTAACTAGGCACGCTATATTGTCCCTCTTATATAATGACAAATGAGAAGATATATTTGGTAAATTAATGCATGTGCTATCACGAATGATAGCAGTGAAATTAATATAAAATACACAGCATCACTCATCTTAGCCCTCATGGAGATGAAAACAATGGTATACTCCCAGATCGGTATCAGGTGATGAGCAATTATTGTGTAAGCGGTGCTGGTAGAGGTAACAGAGCTTCAAGGGGGGTAATGCAGAGCAGTTAATGGTCCATATCGGACCGAAACGTCGTCAGAAAGCTTCTTTCTCCTGTGTGTGGGATATTTGTGTATTGTTCCAGTCACGGTATTGTGCCTTTGTGTTCTTTATTGACACAACGTTTCGCTCTAAGGGGAGCGTAACGTTTCCAAAACCTTTATTGCGACAACACCGGCCGCTTCATGTAAATAATAATATTCTCTCGAGGTTTCCCCGGTAACAAGAGGCCGAGGTGCCTCTCACGATCACTCGCAAATATCAAAACAATCAATAAAAAACAAAGTGAGTCGAACTTTTATTAGGACGGAGAATGAAGCTGGAAACAAATCTTAACTTTGATTATTGGCGGAGTTTATGGCCAGATAACCCCAATAAAAATAGACGTAGTGTTACCGAGGGCACGTTACGTAGACACATGTACATCACAGAAGCTGTGATGTGACACGCTGAAAAATGTGCGACACGCTGGTAAATTTTTTTTTTTTTGCTTAAAGGAAAAGTAATGTTGATTGTAGAATATCAGGGGAGACTTGACCACTGTGTAAGAAATACAGGATTATGTACCCGATTTCAGAACACATAAGTGGACACGAATGATATGGTGACGGCTAAGCAGATGCGGGTCAACGATTTTGCTTCCTGATTGAGTCCATCACCCAGGATGGGACTCATAGATGATGTTGAAATCTGTCAGCCTGAAGTGAGAGACTTCAGTAGGGCTACGAGGATATCGTCAAGTGTTCTACTGATGAACGCTTATTGTAGTGTTTAACGATATCTTCACTGAGCTACTGAAGTCTCCCATCTCAGACTCGCACATTTAATCACCTTGAAGAAGTGTCCAGGTGAGGGAGGTACAACCTTACCTGTAATTATGGGTGAAGGGGGTGACAGCCAACCGTATGAACTGCACAGCTCCCTTCAATACAGCACAACACCTCCACCCCCTCAATACAGCACAACACACCCACCCCCTCAATACAGCACAACACCCCCACCCTCTCAATACAGCACAACACCCCCACCCCCTCAATACAGCACAACACCCCCACCCCCTCAATACATCACTACACCCCACCCCTCAATGCAGCACTACACCCCCACCCCCCAATGCAGCACTACACCTCACCCCTCAATACAGCACTACACCCCCACCCCTCAATACATCACTACACCCCACCCCTCAATGCAGCACAACACCCCACCCCTCAATACAGCACTACACCCCCACCCCTCAATATAGCACTTCACCCCACCCCTCAATACAGCACTACACCTCCACCCCTCAATACAGCACTACACCTCACCCCTCAATACAGCACTACACCCCACTCCCTCAATACAGCACTACACCCCACCCCTCAATGCAGCACTACACCCCACCCCTCAATGCAGCACTACACCCCACCCTCAATACAGCACTACACCCCACCCCTCAATACAGCACTACACCCCTCAATACAGCACTACTCCCCTCAATACAGCACTACTCCCCCTCAATACAGCACTACTCCCCTCAATACAGCACTACACCCCGTCAATACAGCACTACACCCCGTCAAAACAGCACTACACCCTCAATCCAGCACTACACCCCTCAATACAGCACTACACCGTCAATACAGCACTACACCCCTCAATACAGCACTACACCCCCTCAATACAGCACTACACCCCTCAATACAGCACTACACCCCTCAATACAGCACTACACCCCCTCAATGCAGCACTACAACCCCTCAATACAGCACTACACCCCTCAATACAGCACTACACCCCCTCAATACAGCACTACACCCCGTCAATACAGCACTACACCCCTCAATACAGCACTACAACCCCTCAATACAGCACTACACCCTCAATACAGCACTACACCCCTCAATACAGCACTATACCCCGTCAATACAGCACTACACCCCGTCAATACAGCACTACACCCCGTCAATACAGCACTACACCGTCAATACAGCACTACACCCCCTCAATACAGCACTACACCCCCTCAATACAGCACTACACCCCCTCAATACAGCACTATACCCCGTCAATACAGCACTACACCCCGTCAATACAGCACTACACCCCCTCAATACAGCACTACACCCCCTCAATACAGCACTACACCCCCTCAATACAGCACTACACCCCGTCAATACAGCACTACACCCCGTCAATACAGCACTACACCCCCTCAATACAGCACTACACCCCCTCAATACAGCACTACACCCCCTCAATACAGCACTACACATGCTACAACAGTTATCCGTCTTAAACAAGCGTGGAGAACCTGGCAATACCAAAGATAATAAACCACACGCTAACATTATTTCGTTGCTGTGTTATTTTTGTGTAAATATAGATTAATTTTCATTAACCTACAACTACAGAATACCAAAACTATTTTCTATTGATGTACAGACAGGGGTACAAAACACCAGTTAGTAATGTGTTCAAAAGTTCACGTCCCACTTGGAGGACAGTTAGCCTGGCTTCCTGGTGCACTTAGTTATTGAACTTTGAATGTAAAGTTTAATTCTTTATTTACAAACAGGTCAAGCGTTGCATAAATAACCACAACTAATGGAATAGTTAAATGGCGTTTGTGGAGCCCCTTGTCCACAATGCAACAGAGAGAGAGAGAACATTACCTGCATTTCTACCGTGCTTGTTGTGACGAGTGAGGGAGGTGCTTGTAGAGCGCTGGAGAGTGTTGGCTTTTACGACGGCAAGTTGAAGTAATTGCGTGAAGTACACTCGCAGCTTCTTCAGACAGATCACCTCCTCGTCAGAACCACATAACAGTGTGAACCTTGGTAATATATACCCACAAATTGGTTTAGAAGACACGTGGGCAAACACTAGGACATTTATTAGAAAAAGTTTCTATCCTGGAACCTTGATCAAAGTCCCAGGACCGAAACGTTTTCTAATAAATATGTTCTAGTGTTTACTCAGGTGGCTTTCTAAGCCACCACACAATAATAATCCCACTGAGGTAGTCTGGTAATACAAAACAACACCTCAACAATACTTTACAACGAATCCAAGAAGGATAAAACTCGTCTTGTTGATGTGAGAGCACAACATGTCGTGTATTTCCCATTAACTGTCCAATCTGGCCTCCGTAGTCTCAGTTGCGATACATCAGCGGGGATAGAACACGTCGAGGGTTAACGATACCAAGGGAAGTCCCGCCACTGTCATTCATCATTTGGACAATCACACCTTGGAAGCTGGTAGTTGTACTCACCTATATGTTGTTTCAGGGGTCGATTCATAGCTCCTGGCCTTGGATACATCCAGAAAAACCCTCAAATCATCCCGTCCTTTAATTTTTCTGCCATTCGTGAGAAAATGCACGTTGGAGATGGTAAAACACGCCCCGAACTACAATAATTAAAATTTTGGGGGGATAGCTCTGAGCCAGCGGACGGTCATACAGCTCAAAAAAAAAAAAAAAAAAAAAAAAAAAAAAAAGGAAATCATCAAATTTGATCCAATGAAAGGGAATTATATCTTCAATTCCAAGACCCTACTGGAAGCAACACGCTTTGAAATCTACTCGGAAAGATTGCCGAAAAAGTCGAAAAAAACACGAATTTGTTGAATTATGGCAGAAAGTGAATTAAAGATTCTTTCATTAGTGCATCCACTCTAAATCATATTTAATGGAGGATAATAACACTAATTAGGACTGAAGACGTCGCTCGTGGTGTCGGTATTACCCGGGCATTTAATACCATTGTTGGGTCTAGGGTAGGTCAGGTCAGGTTCGTCAGGAAACAGGACAAGTGTTTCCTGAAGCGGGTCTTAGATGATGACCCGCCGTTGGAGCTTTTGGTCATCTGACCGAGGCCTTCCGCTGGCTTACCGGTCCACCCCTTTAAAAATTATGGTCAAAGTTACAACCATTAAGTTTATTGTTGGGTCTGGATAGTAACTAGATGAGTGAGCGTCCACAGAGCTCCAACATTATTTATGGGACTAAGATTTAAAACACCATTTTTATGGTGTTAACCTACCAAATAAATTACTTTTATTATTATTATTATTATTTGATGGATGAGTTTGGTAGCGCGTGTAAAAGAAGAAAATTAAAAGTGAAAATAGGAAAGAGTAAGGTGATGAGGATAAAAAAATTAGGTAACGAAAGATTGGATATCAGATTGAAGAGAGACAGAATAGAGGAGGTGAATGTTTAGATATTTAGGAGTGGACGTGTCAGCAGATGGGTCTATGAAGGATGAGGTGAATCATAGAATTGACGAGGGGAAAAAGGTGAGTGGTGCACTGCGGAGTCTGTGGAGACTCCGAACTTTGTCCGTGGAAGCAAAGAGGAAAATGTATGAGAGTATAGTTATACCAACGCTCTTATATGGGTGTGAAGCATGGGTGGTGAATGTTGCAACAGGGAGAAGGCTGGAGGCAGTGGAGTTGTCATGTCTGAGGGTAATGTGTGGTGAGAATATAATCCAGAGAATCCATAGTTTGGAGACTAGGAGGAGGTGTGGGATTACCAAAACTATTATCCAGAGGGTTGAGGAAGGGTTGTTGAGGTGGTTCGGACATGTAGAGAGGATGGAACAAAATAGAATGACTTCAAGTGCATAAATCTGTAGTGGATGGAAGGCGAGGTAGGGGTCGGCCTAGGAAAGGTTCGAGGGAGGGGGAAAGGAGGTTTTGTGTGTGAGGGGCTTGGACATCCAGCAAGCATGCGTGAGCGTGTTCAATAAGAGCGAATGGAGACAAAAAGTTTTCTTTTTCGGGCCACCCTACCTTGGTGGGGAACGGCCGATGTGTTAATAAAAAAATAAGAAAAATTATATTATTTTTATTATTATATATAACTTCAAAGTTCCTTGAAGCCAGTGAGGGGCTCCTGATTTAAAAAAAATCAACCTATGCTTCCCTTCCTTCCCAGGCCCCGTGTGACCCCTGCTGGTTTAGCTCTATCCCATGTAATAATAATAATATTGAAAACATGCTACAATAAAAATAGGTATCCCTCAGAGGGGATACCGAGAGTGGCGTTGCGATTTATTTTTCGTCCCGTCTTCAAGATTTCTGCACAATAACTTGAGAATGGTTGTTGTGGTCGGCTTCAAACCGATGTACCTTTTTTCTCAGAGGAGAGTTGGGATTGCTACTGTTGTACGGAACACCTGCTTCTAGCCTGAGGGACTGATTACCTCATCTACCTCTCCAGTCTTTTGTATTGTACTGATAAAGCCACTGGTGGGCGAAACGTCTACATAGAATAGACCTCCAGATGTTGCCCATGTGTCTTATTTATCATCTCGTCGGTACTGTATACCATTGATATTTAATATGTGTGAATATGACAATGTCAAAGTTATTTCATTTATAAGGAAGACGTTTCGTTCACCTGGAGGACGAAACGTCGCCTCAGTTAATGCCATAAATTTCTCATTGCGACTTACTCACATACCTGTCCGTAAATTTTACTTTTAATAATAATGTCCTTTTTATTTTGACAAAAAATTAGTTATTTTCCTTGCGATAACTTGAGAATGACTTTTCTGAACGTCTTCAAACTTATGATGCTAATGTATCTAACCCCATAAAAGGTTCAGTACAACTTTAAGTTGTATACTGTTAATACAAAGAAATAATACAATAAGTGATGATGTATTGGTCTATAAGAAATAACTGGGGAATACCTTTTATTTTTATTTTATTTTTTTTATTAACACATCGGCCGATTCCCACCAAGGCAGGGTGGCCCTAAAAAGAAAAACTTTCATCATCATTCACTCCATCACTGTCTTGCCAGAGGGGTGCTTTACACTACAGTTATAAAACTGCAACATTAACACCCCTCCTTCAGAGTGCAGACACTGTACTTCCCATCTCCAGGACTCAAGTCCGGCCTGCCGGTTTCCCTGAATCCCTTCATAAATGTTACTTTGCTCACACTCCAACAGCACGTCAAGTATTAAAAACCATTTGTCTCCATTCACTCCTATCAAATACGCTCACACATGCTGGAAGTCCAAGCCCCTCGCACACAAAACTTCCTTTACCCCCTCCCTCCAACCTTTCCTAGGCCGACCCCTACCCCGCCTTCCCTCCACTATAGATTTATACACTCTTGAAGTTAGTCTGTCTTGTTCCATTCTCTCTACATGTCCGAACCACCTCAACAACCCCTCCTCAGCTCTCTTTTCTATAATTTTTATAAGGGTGGAGGGGTAAGCCCGAGGAAGGCCTCTGTCAGATGACCAAAATGCTCCAGTGGCTGTGGGGTTATTATGACTAAGACCCGTGTTAGAAACACTTGTCCTGTTTTCTGAGGAACCTTACCTAACCTAATCTAACCTAACCTAATCTAACCTAACCTTATCTAACCTAACCTTATCTAACCTAACCTTATCTAACCTAACCTTATCTAACCTAACCTTATCTAACCTAACCTTATCTAACCTAACCTTATCTAACCTAACCTTATCTAACCTAACCTTATCTAACCTAACCTTATCTAACCTAACCTTATCTAACCTAACCTTATCTAACCTAACCTTATCTAACCTAACCTTATCTAACCTAACCTTATCTAACCTAACCTTATCTAACCTAACCTTATCTAACCTAACCTTATCTAACCTAACCTTATCTAACCTAACCTTATCTAACCTAACCTTATCTAACCTAACCTTATCTAACCTAACCTTATCTAACCTAACCTTATCTAACCTAACCTTATCTTTCCTGATCGATTTCAAACTCTGGAAAAAATGTTGCATGATGCCTAGTGAAACATTCAGATTGATTCTAGATTATGTAGGTGGCAATTTTTTTTTTTTTTTTGGGGGGGTGGTTAAGAAATTCAACTGTTCGTTTGTGTGTAATGACCTTAGAATGATGCTTTAAATTAGCTTCAGAGCTTCAGTTGTGCTCTGTCTCACCTAAAGAAACGTTCGGATTTTTATCAGCTTTGGCGGCGGCCAATTTGGTAATTTTATTAAGGCAAAAAACTTCAACTCAGGCACTAAAAAAAAAAAAAATTCTTACACACACTGGTAAATTTCGTTCCTGGTTTCGTTGATTTACTTCGTATTTTAGCAGTGTTGATAAGGCTGAGCTACAGCTCCTGTGCCTCATGAGGGTGAAAAATTAAACATGTGCAATACATGGGAATCTTTATTGCCGAAATATTTAGCCAATTTCAGTCGAATATAAGAGTGGAGACGATAGTAGCAGTGGTTTTAACGAGTCCGTCAGTCTTGGTAGGAGGTAGTCAGTCCCTCAGGCCGGAATACACACGTGGCCAGCTGGGCCCCACCTGTGTCTGCTGTACCTCACTTCTGCTCCGGTACATGTCTGCCCACATGTCTATGCTTCAGGCCTGAGGGATTAACCACCACCACCTACCCAGACTGATTTACTACCCCCTCAAAATAATTAGTACAGTACACAAATAACTAGTACAGT